>PVJL010008310.1:0-68081 GCA_004026885.1 Lyroderma lyra
GGGAGTCAGGAAGAAAAGAGACCCAGCCAACAACACCTTTAGCAGAGCCTGCCGGTGGCCGCAGCTCACCCCGCAGGCAGGCTCAGGGAGCGCCCCGAAGACCTGGAGACAGTGGTCTCTCCGACACCCTGGAGGGGCTTGTCTCCCTGTGCTTCACAAATTACAGGCGAGACCCATTCCGTCAACCAGACTTTGAACCAAGGTTTTATCCGAAGAGGGACTACCACAGAGGCTGTGGCTGCCAACCCTGCAGGCCCCAGGACGAGCTCCGAAACGCAAAGCTGTTGCCGCCACTCGGTTTTCTGTCCCTTGGCAGACGCAGAGTGGCGTCACGGCTTCCCTCCAACAGTGAGCTATCTTCTAGATGCTTCTGATCAGAAATAGAGTCCCCGCTTGGCTCTTTTGTTGTAGAATCACATCTCCTCCTGTTCTCAGTACAGATTTCTGCTAGAATCGCTCCTAACACACACACACACACACACACACACACACACGTCAGCGAGAGCAGCAAGACGTGTCTGCACTGGGCCGGCATTCAGAACGGGAGGCCTGGGCCTCCACTCGGGCCGCACAACGCGCGTGGGCGCGTCCAGGCCGGGTGCGGCCGAGCCGTTCATTTTACAACAGCCGCTTTCAGATGGGGGCTCCTGCTTCACCAGCTCGACAAAGGGAGTGAACACGCTTCGTTTCTCCCGTCCACCAACACGTCAGAGAGTAACTGCCCGTGGGAGGCCCGCATGGACGTGCTGGGCGGCGGGGATGCCTTCTCCTGGGGAGAGAACAGGATGTACCTAAGTAGCGTGAGCCCATGCAGAGCACGGCCGGCGCCCTGAGAAGCGCTGAGGGAAGTGGGACAGGAGGGTGGCGCGTCCTGGTTGGGGACCGGGACAGTGGGCAGTCAGCAGACGGAGCGGGGGTGGGCGCTCCAACGGCGGGAGCAGGGCAGGCGGTGACACGGACGTCAGGAGCTGTGATGAGGCCACTTCAAAGAGGACCTTGAATTCCACCCCGGTGCGGCATTGCGGGCAGTGGGCAGATGGGAAAGATGTGTCAGCAGATGGGGACAACGGTCTCCACTACAGACCTGTCCGTGTCCTCAGTCTGCGACCCCGTCCGAGAGCCCGGTGCGTGATGAACAGCCGTTCGCGGATGCTGGGCGCTGACTTAATGAATCGGCGAGGCTGTGCGACAATTCATTCAGTGGCGGTGTTCTGGATAGATGGGAGAGGGGAAGGCAGAGGAGGAAGGCTCATTTAAAAAAACAACAGAAAACCATGAGATGAACAAGGAGAAGTAAAGGGGAAGATGCACTGAACTCGTGCTATTGCTGGGCACTCTGCCAGTTACTTTGAAATTTATTATTTCATTTAACCCTCACAAAAAGAGTGTGTGTGTGTGTGTGTGTGTGTGTGTGTGTGTGTCAGCTGAGTCTCAAGCAGGTCAAGTACCAACAGCCAGAACCGCCTTCCACAGCAGTTTCTTTCCACAAACCCACACTGTGTGACAGTGGCAGCAGCCGCAAGAAGAGAAGGGGACGGATGGCCATGAAGACATGACAGTTCAGACCCATGGAGCTCATGGGAGACACTGGCTGGAGGACGGGCAGAGGCTGCAGGAGACCCTCGGAGACGTGCCAGAGGGGTGGTTTGTGGAGAAAAATGAAAGGTCATCATCTCCACTGTCATAGAAACGACAGTTGTCCCCTCCCATAGTAGGGGCGATAGATAGATAGCAACAGCGGACAGTTCATAAACACTTGTCGTATGTCAGGCACTCTACCACGTGCTTTGTTAAATAGTATTTAATTCTTAAAACTGCTTTATTCCTATCTTAGGTGAAGAGGACCTTTTAGGGGTCCCGAGACTCTTTCAGGCACCCAGGTTTGCAAGGTGAGAACCTTTATAACAACACTGCAGGGTTGTGTGCGTCCCCCTCTGTGTTGAGTTCCCACCGGTGGCACGAAGGCAGCAGCTGGTGAGAGCGGGGCTGCCCTCGCTCTAATCCGGGCAGCGGCAGCAGGCGACCTGCGGTGGCAACAACAGTCAGGTTTACTTCAAGGACCCTTGAGGAAGCAGGACAGGTCACTAAGTTTTCTTCTATTCCCTTGAGCGCACATCTGTTAGACGTCGTGTGTGGCCCGCCGAGGTGCTGAGGACGAGCACTTGGCCGTACCCCAGAGCGTGACGTCCCCCGTACCCCAGCAGCGGCGCGACGGGAGCTGCGACCTGAGCTAGCGGGATGAAGACTAGGCAAACACTTCCTCCGAAATAAACAAGGTAAACCTGTCACCTCAAGGAAAACAACTGACATCCTGTGTTGCTAACATAAAATTCAAGCTTTCATGCGCGACCTGAATTTTGGGCAACTCGCTTCTGCCACCGTGAGCCCAAGAGCTTCCCAACCCTCAACCCTCCTCGGAGAGATCCGTGGTGTGTGTACGAAGGGGATTTTCTTTTTTTCTGGTCTTGTAGAATGAAATGAGTCCCTATTTGGAAGAACTACATCCTTTTGTGAAACAGTATTTTCCAAATGACCTATGTGTACAATATGGTGTTACAAAATCATGAATGGGTTAGAAAACAATTCCATTCAAGGTGAAAGACCAGTGGACTTGAACGTTCGCACAGTACGAAAGCTCGTTGGCACGGTGGCGGGTTCCACTGACGAGCCCGTCCGAACCTGGCAGCCGTCTCACGTTTCGGTGCAGTATCAGAGGATGGCCCCAGGACGTGGAAAGGCTATTTAACACCCGGCTGGTGTGTCTGTGTGGAGCTCAGTGGGCTTATCGCAGTGGACAAATGGAGAAGCAAATGTGAGAATTTACCCATCGTCTATTAAATCTGATTTTTAAAATTTACAAAAATGTGAAAGAATGACATTCTTCTCACTAACTTTTTTTTCTTGCAGAAAATACAGTATATTAACATGTGGTAAGTGAATTATTATTGTTTTAAATGAATCAATAAATCCGTTTCACTGTCTTGGTCTTACATCTGACACAGCAAATATTCCCAGCTATGACACACATAAACAAAAGATCTTTGGGGCTCCTCCATAAGTCGTGAGAGTCTGAATGAAGGTGTGCATGAGACCAAGACATTTCAGAAGTGCCAGCTCAGGGCCCAGAACGTTTAACTGGTGGGAGCCGGTGTTCAAAGTCTGGTCGGTCTGACTCCAGAGGCCTCCCCTTACCCTGAATTTGCTCCCTGACTTGTTTTAGATTTGTTATTTTCCAGGTACTGAATTTCCAATAACCCTGTGTTGGCCCTCAGTCACCTCATTAAACCCCGAATCACCGGGGTTTAAAATCGTAAGTGTCAGTGAAGTGGGTGAAGTCATGCTGCCGTAACACACAACCTGAGGTTTTCAGTGGCTTTGAATTACGAAGGCGTCCTTGGTCAGGCCGCGCCTGCTCCTGGCCCAGGCGGAATTCCAGGCCAGCTGCCGTGCAGTGTCAGTGGCGTGCTGGCCGGCTGCCACCTCCACTCACGTTCTCCTCCACGGCCATTGCCGCAGGGGAGGGGCGTGCCGAGAGCCAAGCACCAGCCAGCAGTTAACTGCTTCCAGCAACGATGACACTCACCTCTGCTGGGGTTTCACTACAGGGGGGACATTGCAGTCCTCCGTAGCCCAGAAGAAAGGAGAAAGGGTACCGCCCACCATCTACCCCTCCTGAGCACCCCCACCCTGTAACACCCCATCCTCTGCTCTGAAAAGATGCTAGACGCCAGGACGCATGCACAAGGCTGAGACGTTAGCCTCTGCCCTTTAAGGACTCTCAAAATATCTAGAAAGAAAAGATGAAACCGCAGGTGACGTCAGCTGACCTTTGTAGAGCTCCTCACCATTTTCCAAGTGCCACATGCACGTAATTCCTGCACAGGTTACTTGGAGGGGAGGTCCAGACGAATCAGACTGGTTTGAGGGTACTTGGGAGAAAGGGAACCACGGCTTGGATAATCGAAGATGGTTTCGGGGAAAGCAGGGATCCGAGCAGAGGTCATGAAATGAGGGAAGGGCCCCAATAGGAGAAATGGGGAAAAATAAAGACTTAAAGTCAGTGTGGTAAGAGAGATCTGCGGGAGGTGGGTAGACCCATGTGGCTGCAAGTTAGTCGTCAGAAAATGCATTGCTAACACACAAAGGTGACATCAGGGTGAGCAGGCAGGGATGCTGTCTGGGAGGGAGGGGAGCAGGCCAGGTGACAGCTCGGGTCCCCGGGAGGGGAATGCGCAGCTGACCAGGTCCCCTGGGAAAGGAGGCCCCGGGCCCCCAGGGCTTGTCACTCAACAAGAGAACCGCTAGGCTGAGCGATGCAGACACCATTTATTTTAATAAAGAAGCTATAGGATTCATGCCTCTTTTCTTTTCTTCTGAGAAGGTATTTATCCCCTTTATATTCCCCCAACTTCAATGTCAATACAATAGCTGTGGTGAGGTAGCGTCTAATGTTCAGAAACGGCATTTTCCGAGCTTGAAGTCAAAGAGGATGTCGGCATTGTCTTGCTTACGTTGGATTGTCGTGTTCCTGCGCGTGTAGGCAGGTCCTGTATTTGTGCTCCTTTCTCAGTGACATCTACTTTCCAAGAGATGAGAGAGCAAAGCAAGAAGGACGCGCCCGAGCTGCCCTGCCGTGACTCAGAGGCGCCGGGGGCTGGCTGGGGGTAAGCAGACCCAGAAGTGGTGCTAACGGGGCGAGGTGGGCCGCAGGCAGAGCAGGTACAGCGCCTCTGGGCGATCAGAACCAACACACGTGGGCGGTCCGGAAGGTGTCCAGCCACGTCCTGTGAAGAATGGGCATTTTTGCCTGGATTTTATTTTCCGGACAGCCCTTGCATTCTTCTTTCTACGGTTCCTGTTATATCCCTCCCGCAGTCTGCTTAAATGTCGGAGGTTAAATCCTGAACTACATAATGCTATTAATACATCAGAATAAAGAAGTCGAGGCTGAGGCCTTGAAGGCTGGGCTCCTCCAATCGTCAGTGGGGACCCACTGTGTGGCCGAGAGGCTGACACTCATCCAAGCGGCCCAGGAAGGAGACCAGGGACACGGTCCAGGACACACAGCGAGAGTGTCCATGGAGGGCAGGGAGGCGCGTAGGAGCCGGTGCAACAGTCCAGGCGTTACGAGGCTGAACTGGAACCTGGGCTGTAGGATAAAAGAAAGGGGATGTGAGAGTTACCACGAGGGACAAAGTCAAGGTGAGTTAGGATCAATTAGAAGGAATTAAGACGGTCCCCGAGCCTGGGTTCGGGGCTGAGAACCGTGGTTAGAGAATCGAGCGAAACCAACATGTTGCTTTCAAAGCCGCAGGGTTCTCTGTTAGACAAACTGCACCCCAGGGGAGGGTGGGCCCTCTAAATAAAAACATCCAGTACAGAAGACATGAGGACCCAAACTGAGAGAAGGGTCAGCGACTGAAATACAGACAGGGAGTGAGCCAAGGAGGAGCTGGAGCAGAAGTTCCCTGGAGTCAAGAAGACAGACTGGCAAATGGCAGAGAACCCATTTGGGTTTGGGGCGCCATCCCCGGGGGCTGTGAGGATTTTCCTCTTGACACCGAGCACTCGGGGTCTTTCCCCTACCCCTCTTCTCTAACGGTGACACCAGCATGATCGGGGGACTCACCCTCGGCTTCCTGGCCCCCAGGCCTGGTTCCCTGCCCCTCCCCCAGTCCACTCCCCAGGCCCCTCCAGATTATCTGTTTTTCTCTCCTCGAATCGGCCAGAGTGATTTCTGTTGCTTGCAACTAATACCCGTGACGAGTGTAAGGGGGATGGCTGCCAGCGCCGTGGGGCCCTACGGATCGATCCGGAAGGCGTTGGATTTCATGACTTGGTTACTCGTGATTTTAGGCAGATAGCTAGTACTGGGAATAAAATGTTATTCAGAGTGGACAAGAGAGTTCAGAAATGACGCTGCCCCTACCACATGCCTGAGGCCACTGTTGGGTTAAGCAACAATATGGGCCTGGCTATAGACGGATGGGGTCCTGTTATGGTCCAGCGGGCAAACCCCTGAGGTCGTCGCTTGCTCGGGGCTCCCTTTCCGCATGTGCTTTCTCCTTCCCGCAACAGAGGAAGGTTATTCCTCCACTCGCGGCATCGTCGCTAGGAAGAGTCACCCACAGATCGGCCCAGTGGGCCGTGGGGAGGTCCGATTCGCCTCCCTTCCTATGAAATACAAGAGGCTCATGAACTTGGCACACTTTGTCCCATCGGTGCCACCTCTCCCTCCCCTCACCTGCTCAGCTCGGATGCAGGACACTCTCGGGCCACACCCTCATTGTGCAAAGGTGCCATATTCGTTCCACCTGGGAGAAAGCACCGCTGTGTCCTCCCCAGCAGCATGGCCCCCTTGTTTCCTGTTGGGTAAAATCACAGGCTTCCTGTGAGACTTGGGGTGATGTTGCTTATTAGGGCAATTAGCCCTGCCTTCTCCGCCGCCCAGAATGTGACTCCTGTCGCCAAGCTTTCTAAACAATTGCTTGTGCACCACAGCTCTTTCTGTTTATAAAGTACCTGTGTGTCACAGTACCCATTATGTGTACCTAAAAAACACAAAGAAGCATTTAAAATATGAAATTAAAAAATGGGACATTCTAATATTGTTTCTTGTCCCCAGCCCCAGCCCAAGGTACACAGCCTTTGTACATAATTCTGTCGTCTTTATAGCCTCCTCTCATTCTGTTTTAATTCTGTGTCTATACCTGGTCTAATTTGTCCTTGTGTCCATCCACACCGTGCCTGACACAAAGTAGGTCCTTATAAATATCTGTCAACTTAACTTAACGTATGTAGCATTAGAAACCGGTTTTTATAATTAGTTTCAAGTTCCCCGTAGTGACAGATTGCAGCAATTGGTGTATTGGTTGGCTTATCTGAGCAACGCCATTTGAAAGGCAAGCGAACTGCTTTTTCATTTAAGTGGTGCTGACATTTGTCTCAGTTAAGTTTTCTCCTCTGTCAGTCCTGGATCTATGTATGCATTAGGGCAGAGATGAATGACAGCCCAATTCCAGGTCTGGGGCTAATAAAAATTCCAGCTCTGGGCCAGGTTTTTGATGTAGAGTATCTAGACAACATCTCAGCGAAGACTGGGTCTCCTCAATGAAGTCAAAAGCTCAGTGATTAGCACAAAGTCTTGAATCAAAGCTAAAAACAAAACAATAGGGATGTACTTTAAATAACCACAATCCCCTTTCTGCACATTCTATTCAGTTTGGGTGCTCAGGGCTCAGTGCTTTTTCTTATGAGCATTATCTGACTGTGAAATACTCATTTTAAAAAATAAAATCTTAAGAAAATACTCTTACGTGTGGTCCTCTACACTGTTCACTCTAGTCGCTTAAATTACTTGCTAATGGCGACGCAGGCGACAACCATGTAGAAACGCGTTGAGGATTAAGTGTGGGAGTTCTATAAAGACAGCCCCGGCGCCTGCCTGATGGCGACCATTTGGACACAGCAATACGGTGACCGATTAGAATGCTGCTTTTGTTGGGGAAATCCTACTGATAAGGAAATGGGTGGTAGATTGGGTGCTGTTAAAGGAGTGGGGTGGGGTCTAAGTTGGTGACTGGGGTAACAGACCACCCATTCATCCTTTCCCCTGGGGATTTATTCCAGAATGTCCTACACCCTAGGATCAGGAGCCCCAGTACTGCCCGAATAGTCACCCCCGGCGCTGGGCTATCATGAAGCCGGATGATGTGGCTGAGGCCATATTCGGAGTGAATGTGACGGAGTATGGGCTCCTCTGTCCCAGCGTGTTCGTCATGCTCGCATATTAGCTGTCCCCAGGGGTTCTGCCTTCTCCCGACAAGGAGTGATTGGGCAAGTTGTACGCCACACCTACATGGGGAGATGTCGCTTCTCCAGATGGCTTGTCCTAGGTGTGCTTTGGCCCGCAGTCTCGTCTTTTCTTGCTGCTCTCTCTCATCGGTCCCATTGCAAGAATGTCCCCACTGGTGACCCTGTTTCCACCCTCGCCCCTCCCAGTGTGCACTGTGCTGCACAGCATGGCAGCCACAAGCCACATAGGGCTGTTAAGCACTTCACGTGTGACTATTGCAAATTAAGGGGAGCTGTAAAATATACACCAGATTTTCAAGATTTAGTATATAAAAAAAGATGTATAAACTGCCTCAATAGTAATTTTTACATTGACTGCACGTGGCACTATTGATCGTTTAGCTATGCTAGGTTAAAATGACGTGCACCTGTTTCGTTTTACCTGGTCATGGGGCTACTGGTTACGTACATGACTCACGTTTGTGGCTCACCTTCTATCCGTATTGCACCCCGTGCAGGACCTGGAGTGAAGCTTTAAGAATTGTGAATGCCGTGTCCCTCCTCTAGTCAGAGCTCCAGCGTTACACCTCATTCAGAGGCCCACGAGAAACCTCACGCGACCCCTGTAGGGCCTTAGCGGCTGCAGATGATCCCAGCCACCTCCCTCCCCCTCCACGGCCACTCCTGCCCCTGCCTCTCCATTCAGCGCTCACTGGCCTCCTTGCTACTCGCTGAACATGCCAGCCATGTGTCCACCCCAGGGGCTTCGCATGTGGGCTCCCCTCCTCCGCTGAGAATCTGCCCCCCAGATATCCGTGTGCTCTCTCACTTCCTCCAGGCCTGCGCTCCTTGGTTACCACGTGCAAACAAGCACGCGTGTGCGTGCACACACACACATGCACACAGTCCCCTGTCCCACCTGTTCTTTCCTCTGCTTTAGTTTTCTTCATAGTTCCTACCAGAAGTCATCATTTTAAATCTATCCAGCTATCATCTATCTATCTATCATCTATCTATCATTTGTCTATCTACCTATTATCTACCTATCTATCTATCTATCTATCTATCTACATACAGTCAGTCTCCCTCTATTAGAATGTAAGCTGCACTGGGCAAAGACATTTGAATGCTGTTTATTGGCGAAGACCAAGCACCTAGACTGGTGCCTGGCATCTTGCAGACACTCAGCGAACGTGTGTTGAATGAACGAACGTCAGCGCGGTCAACGTGTGTGGGTCCAGGAAGAAAGAGCCCAGGTGCCCTCAGGTCGGCCACTAGCCTCCGTGAAAGGATCCTCACCACCAGTGGGCTTTGACACTGGGGTCTGAAGCAAAGCCTCAGAGTGATGGGGTCCCTTTGTCTGCTTTGTTCTCTGTAGACGCTCAAGGAGGGAGCTATGGCAGGACAGGACCAGGGGGTGTGGGTGCCATCTGAACACCATCAACCCTAACACAGCTCACAAAAACCTGTGTGCATGTGTGGGTGTGTCTTCTTGCTCTTCCTTCGTCCCTTCCCTCCTTCCTTTTCAGCATAACTCAAACAGAATACGGTATTTTAATTCTTAGGTAAAATAAAAAGACAGCTACAAAATGCAAATAGCACAAAACCAGTCACTGTCAGATGTGGGCTGTGATCCCACAATGACGAGAGTCACGTCCCGGGTTGATGAAAATTGCAGGAGCAAGGCCTGGCATCCTCTGGCTTCAGCCTCCATCTGTGTCCATGTCACATGTGCTCTGGACACTACCTTCTGTCTGATTACCTAGTGTGATCCTGAGCCATCTCCTCCAGATGAGGGGGAAGCTGTCTCTTTACAAACCCTTGCTTTCTGGAGACATCTGGCTCACAGTTGAGAGTCACACTAAGGGCAGCCCCACGCCTTCCAGGCAGCCCCTGTGGGAAGATTCCACAGCTTGGGCCCAGCCAACAGGGAAATGCAGTACCTGCAGGGTGAAGGCCCCAGGTGCAGGGGAACCCCTCGGAACTCAGCCTGGCCCTCTGAGAGCAGACCCTCCACACCCCTTCCCCAGGGGAGGGCTAGAATCAGCTCTGTGTGACAACTGACGGGAGGACTGTGCCCACCCACACTCCTGAAGCCTCAGGAGCACTGCCCGGCACCAGAGGCCGACCTGCACCTCCAATGAAACGAAAATTCTGTCCTATTGTCTGGGACTTAATGTGTTAGGGACTTGTGGTTTAGGCTGTGCTTGAAGGGAAGGAGCTACTTAGAAACACGTTGTCTCTGTCACTCCTAGCCCTTGCCCCAGGCCCTCCCCCTCCAGCGCCCCTCCCCTTTGGTCTGGCCAGGACGTTGGAATTTACACCTGGCTCCGCCACTAACCGTCTCAGGAAAACTACCTAGTCCTGCTGAGCCTTTCTCTCATTTGTCAAATGAGGATGAAACAGAAGGTCCCCTCTCAGAGGAATCGTGACAGACTTTCCTGGAAAGCATGTGCGACCCCCTACTTGCTCTCCGCTTCCTGATGGCTAAGTACTGGGTCCCCTCAGCCCTGCAGAGCCTAACGGTGCCCCAGGCCAGGAAGGCCCAGGCCAGAAGCAAAGTGACACAGAGCAGAGCTCAGCTGAGAGACAGACAAAGTCCTGATGAGCCCCTGGATCCGGCTGAGCCTAAACCGGAGGCACCCCAGGACCTCCACGTGATGTGCATCGATACCTTCCCTTTGGTTTGGTTTGGTTGCTGGGTTGGTTTTTGGTTGCCTGCACGTGCAAAAGCTCAAACTAAAATACTGCTGTTCGGTGCCTTGGCTGTTCACGTTGGCGGCTTTCTGTCAGATTTTCCTGAGTGTCTGGCTCCCCTGGGTGGCAAAGAGAGTAAGTTCACATTCCTAGGATTCCAGTTCTCTGCATAAGCACTCTCATTTCTACAGTTTACTGACACTTTGACTCCTCCTGTCTCCGATACAGTTGGCTTAACTCTTACCTCGCAAAGGCGTGGACAGAGATTTATTTTCCTTTTCTTTTTTTTTTAAATTTATTTATTAAATTTGTTGGGGTGACATCGATCAGCAAGATGATATAGGTGCACAATTCTAAAACAATACATCATCGATGTGATGCATCGTGTGCTCGGCCAGAATCAATTCTCCTTCCACTGCCACATACTGGCGCCCCAGAGATTTCTTCTCTGTGACCCACCTGCTCTCCTGGCCGTGATGGTGCCACGTGCGCTGGGCTGGTCGGATCTCCTCACCGGTCCTCTGGGGGGGGTGGCCAGAGGGTTGGGTCAGTAGTATAGTGAGTGGCCCGAGCCAGGGGTGTACCAGGTCATCCTCCTGCAGAAGCACTCAGGATGCAAAGCATCATTTTGGAATGATTAGACAGTTTCGCCAACCAGCCCAGACTCCATCCTGCTTTGAGAAAAAAGCCCTGGCCCAGTGAACCGGGCCCATCCGGATTACTCTGAATAAGGAGAAGTCCGGGACCGAACAAAAATTCAAGCCACTAGGCATTTTCATTGTGACGTTTGTCAAGGTCTATTGGAAAACACAAAGTTTTGGCTGTATTGGTTTTATTCTTACCATGATCAATTTGCTAAAGAGCCACTGCTATTGCACAGGTCCTTGAAGCCCTTACCAAGCCTTCTGCATTCAGGGACAGTCTGGAAACACATCCACACATGTCTCACCTGTCATGCTCATTCCTTCCTTGGACCCTGGCTTTCGGGAACACGGAGCTGCCCACCCTACAGGTACAGCCCATCTCCTGTGTACCTGCATCCCCTTCCTCCAGCCTCTGCACCTCAGAGCAGGTGTCAACCCCCTTGTCCCCCCATCCCATCCCCCTGGTCTACACTGGGCTGCATGTCCTGCTTCTGTTTCCAGTAGGTTTCTGTGCACAGTGCTGTCATTCTAATGATTACATTGGATCGTTATCTGTTTATGGGTTGTGTCCCCAACTAGATCGAGAAGCTTGAGGTGTGGTCTTTGTCTCATTTTTCTTTAAATCTAGTGTTTCCTAGTGTTACTGAAGAACAAGTGTTCATGTATCATCACGGGAAGGAAGTTCAGGACGGACAAAGCCATGCAAACAAAGCCAAGCAAAAGGTGGGTGAAAGAGTGTGCTCTCAAGATGGCGTGAGATGGGCAGGCCCAGGAGAGGAGCAACTGCCCCAGAGAACCAAGAGGCTTAGGATTTTATTAGAATGAGGGCAGGGAATAGTCACGATTTAGGGGTGGTGTTATAGGCCTTCCCGGGCTGGTCCTTGCTGACCACTCCATCCGTGGGGAGGTGAGATTCCCTTGTTTTTACTTGGCCCTTGTTGGAATTGTCACGGTGACACAGGGGATGGAAGTGTTTTCCCTGCCTGTGATGTTAATAGAATTATGATCTATTCCAATTAGCGGTAGCTGCACCTTTTCTTAAGAATGATCTCATCTTCTCTTCCCCCTCGCCCTGCCCCACATACTTCCTCCTCCCTCTCTCCTTGGCCTTGTGCCCCATCCTTTCTGCCTATGGTAATACTAGCACAGGCCTGAGCCCAAAGTTTATTAAATGAATATATTTATGAGAGAGGACAGGGGAAGATAAAATACCATTTGCAACTTAGATGTCTTACAGCAGCACTGTGGTGAGAATTTACTAAGAGTGCACAGGTAAACAACCTGGAGACATACCTAGCCAGCATGGCTATGTTTGCTGACTGAATCATGGTGGACCCACATTCAGAAGGTAAAAATGCTGCAGCTCAGAGACTGTAAGCTACTTCCTGGGGTCACACAGCTACAATGAGAGGGCTGAGATTTGAACACGGCTCTCTGGTTGCTAAGCTCTTGGCTTCACCTAGATTGCAGTGTGGCCTCTGGCTTACACCTCACTCTATCCCTCGCCCCAGCAGGTAGGCAAACATGTTTTTGTTATTGATAATGATCTCAGAATCAACTATAATACTTTTACATGAAGGTTGTCTATGGGAGGAATTCCACAAATATTTGTTGGATGAATGGATGACTGACTGGACTTGAGGAAATTCCTAGGGCCGAACAAAGGTGGCTCACTAGTCTGTTTAGTGTATGACACCACATTATTCCTTTAGGAAATGTACTATTATCACTATAGCAATCCACTAGGCAGAAACATAATGTATAAAGTAACACTGGAGAAAGGGCTTTAAGAACAACATAACTACTATTACTACAATCTATTGAATGCCTACTACCATACGAGATGTTTCATTTATATCTAATCTTTCCAAACTCCCAGTAGGATGGGTGTTATCTCCATTTTACAGAAGAGGAAGCTGAGGCTCACAGACGAATTTGAAGATTACATAGGTATCACCTAATAATGACAGAATTAGTGCTTTACAGACCTTTCAATCATTACCTGCATCCTATGAAGTAAAACATAGGAGGGCTTAGCAATGATCTCAAAGCCACACAGTAATAGCAATATATAGCCAAGATTCAAGCCCCTGAAATCTAATCCTGGTCTATTAGTATTGTCCCAGGATTTGAACTTGATCCCATTGTGACTCCAAAGACCAAGAACTGTTCCTTCCTCTTTCCTGCACAACAGTTTCCTCGTATAAAATGTGGGAAGCAGATCAAAAGAAATCTCAAAGTTCTATTTTGTTTAAAAAATGCTATGGATCTATGGATTTTAATATAAGGGTTTGAGATGCAAAAGTAGTTGGGAGGGGGAGAGTTTCTGTAAGGCACAACAAAAATGATTATTGCTAACTATATTTTCCAATTTAATCATCTTTAGATAGTTACTATGACTGTCCCCATTTTAAAGGCGAATTAAGTGCAGCATTTAAATGTTAAGCAGTTAGTCTAAGTGCCGGGCCAACCATCAAAAAGCACATACAACTTACTTCATCTGTAACAGAAACCTGGGCTTCTAGCTTTGTCTCTGACTTAACCTCCTAAGAATTGCCATACTCTTTAGGAGTAAGATTTTCGTGGCTTGAGGTAACAACTCCTGATACAGTTACACATGTTTGAACTGTGCTTGTATTTCTACCGCGACTGAGGGAGTATAAGCAAGGAGACGTAAATTTAAGACGCCAAAGGGTTTAAAAGACCTAATAATGGCAGCAGAGTTCCACCTTTTTTTTTCTTTTTATGCTTTACTCTTCAATGGGAAGTTAACAGAGACATTGCTTTTGAGATGGTTCAGATCCAACAAGAAGCAAAACGTTATCTAATCATCTATGGCTAGGAGCAGCAGTGTGGGACAAGGTCTACGCCGCCAGAGGTATCAAAAATAAGCGCAAAGTGACACCGCTGGTAGAATTCCAAATCACGCCACATCCAAAAACGCTTTCTTAAAACAAAAAACTCTTGGACCTTTTATTTCACAAGAGAATATCCTGCCGGCTGATAAATATACGAACATTTAACCAAACCCTCTGCTTACTATTCGCGGTTTAAACGGCTCTCTCTTAATTAAAATCCACCAATTGGGTAATCTAGTAAATAACACACATGAACACAAACCAAACAAGCTCACAAAACAACGTGGCTACTCGACACAGCATTTAAACACGCTGGAGGAAAACCCACCTCTCGCGAGAGTCCCTTAAGACAAAGCCGGGTCCCAGCACGCACTGCGGCCATGACTACAATCCCCAACATGCAAGGCGCACGCCGCCTCTTAGAGGGACTACGATTCCCGACATGCTCTCCTAAGAGCTGGTCGGCCTCCTCAACGACGGAGGTCTCGTTCCGCCCGCTTAGTCTCTTGTTAGAGTCTAGGGGTCTGACAGCACCGCCCACGAGTACATTGCGAAAATGACGATTTTTCCAGTCATTCTTCATTGCCCACTGGATTAGGACAGCAAAGAGCCTGGGGCTAGGGCGGCGGGACGTGGGCGGGTGGCCTCGTCAGCTGAGCCAATAGCGCCGGAGCGGTCCTCCTGCCACCATGGCAACGGCTGCCGTCCCCTTAGGGACCAGGCCCCCATTGGGTAGAGAAGGGTCTAGAAGAAGGAAGCGGAAGTGGCACGTGGAGAGGCCGGTGGAGGCGCCGGTGAGTAAATGCCGCAGATTCTGGAAAGTTCTGATCAGTGCGATACATAAGGCTGAGGAGTTGGGACCTCCCCTTTTGGGTCGGTAGTTGGGCGCCCGAGCTGGGAGCGAGCGGTAACTCATCCAGGCATTCACCGGAGCTCTGGAGCGATCCGTGAATACTCGGCAGCGCCTGCTCCTGGGGTGACTATTCTACAAGCAACCACTGTCCCCGGGAAGCCGAGGCGCTCGAGTGACACAGGAGCAGTCGGGACCCCGCGGGAGCTGCTCGCAGCCGGGGAGGGAAGCAGCGGTCGGAGGACGTGGACCCAGACCCGGGGCGGAGGCGGACCGCAAGCGGACCATGTCGGTGGTGGGGCTGGACGTGGGCTCCCAGAGCTGCTACATCGCGGTAGCCCGGGCCGGGGGCATCGAGACCATCGCCAACGAATTCAGCGACCGTTGCACCCCGTAAGTGAAGCCTGCGGTGGCACTGAGGGAGGTTCTGGGCGAGAGGAGAAGCCCCGCGTGGGCTGCAGAGCGGGGAGCGAGTGGAGGGCGATGCGCTACTTCGTGGGGTCGGGGCCGGGTAGCCTGGACGGGCAGAACGCGTGGCCACGATCTGCAGAGAGGGGGTCCCCGTGGTCCACGGGGCCACGAGAAGTCCGTCAGCTGAGTCGCCCAGGCTCGTTTCTGGGCGCCGGGCTGCGACAGAGCCCGCGATTTGGATCTCTTCTGGGCAGGCTACAGCCAGAGCCTTCCGTGGTCGCCCCCGTTTCCCCACCCGGCTGCTTTGAGCCGCCCCCAGCCGGCCCCCCTCCCTCAGAGCATGTCTTAGCGCTCCACAGAGCCCGGCTGCCGAGGTGTTTCTTCCGCATTGTGAATCGAAATGACCTGGAACCTTCCAGAGCCTGTCTACCGCTGCTTGTCCAGCAAGCAGGCGGACTGTTGTTAGCGACCACAAAGTCACTCCTTTGCTGGATGATTCTACCTCTTACCCACTCCCCTAATTACTAACGTCGTTGGCCTCGGTTCCTGGGAGCATTGTAAAAAATGGAAGCGTCCTTTTTGCTCATTGTATGAGAGCCATTCAAAAGGAATCCTAAGTCGTGTTATAATTTCTTTATTAATTTTGCACAGTTTACATAGAGGTGGGAGACTAAAAATAGACACTTCTGTGCTAGAACTCCTCAAGAGGATGGATGTTGTCACTGAATTAAATGTTATATTAGCCAGCAGCGTGGGGTGGGCAAAGGGTAACATTTTTGAAATCAACCTTTCAGCGGACTTATTTTCTGAAGATAATATATGCTAACGTGCACAAGCCTGCATGTGCATTGATGAAAACAGTTTCTTCTCAGGGAAATTAACATATGTGTTTATTTTTAAATAACTTAAACCCAAGATAAAAAGCATAGAATGAAACATGGAGCACAAAGGTAAAAATGACTGGGCTTGTATCACTATTTGAGTGCAGATAAACATTTATGAAAGTGAGTGGATAATCGGAAAATAAGCAAACACTGGACAATATTTGTACCGTTGGGGAGACTTATTCCCTGAGCATCCCCTGCTCTACCTATTTACAAATCTGCAGTCTGTTTTTTTTTTTAGCTGTGCAGAAGGTTCTGTAATTGGAGTCTAGTAAGAAAACAGGTATCTCAGGCCTGCATACGTAGGTGCTCTTTACATCTTTGTTCTCCTTGATCCAGTAAAAGAAAAGCTATTCGACTGAGGGTGGGGAAAATTGTGTATGTGGCTATAGTGACCGTTGCAAAACTAAAGACAACAGGTATTTCTCTAAAAAATGTAAACTAGGGCAGGGTTGGATTTCCCTTTAATATTTTTGATAAAATAGGTGTTTGACTCAATTGTCTTGGCTACTATTAATTTGTTTAATTAATTTGATTTTTTCCTTTGAAAAATGAGTAAATTCATTCTGCAAGTGTGTAACTACTCTAGGCTCAGAATGCTACTCTGTTTTGGGGTCTAGCCTTTGCTTGCACATTTCTCTAGCTTTTGGTATGCTATTTTGCGACTGTTTGGATAATCTAGGTCTAGGATGTCTCTGTTAGAGCAGATTTAAACTTGATTGAGCCTTGTACTTAATGCCCTCAGTATGTTCCCATTTTGTTCATCTCATTTACCATTACTCCTACCTGCCCTCCAATTAAAACCCAGTCCACCTACCTCCTCCTGGCTCTTCTTGTGCTTGTCTGCCACATTACATTCCCTTTCCATCACTGGAAGGCTGTTTCACAGTTACAAGCCACTCTTCATCTCTTCCAAGCTGATTTAATGTAACCGATTGATTCACTCCTTCCCTAGGCGTTTGTCCTCAGTTCTGCTGGTCATTCTTCCTGGGCTTTCCAAAGCAGAGGAGTCTTCCATGTAGGGACCCTGTTCTGTGCTTTTAAACTCCAGAAGCGTGACTTAATCCCACTTGATTTATAGAAAAACTTTTAATCCTAAAGAGACAGGTATATCAGAACAGCGGTAGGAATGACAGTGATACTTAGATTTGTAGAGTGGGTGACTGAGAACTAGAGTTACGTCCTTTTTGTTGTTAATCATGTGTCTGGGGCCAAGTTAATACCCTATTCAAGCATTTTTCGAGTTAATGTTCACCACCTAATAATTGAGGACCTGGAGAATTATACTGGTACTTGAGGTATTGGGAAATGTTCCCTGAGCCACAAGGAAATTTTTTGGGGGGTAGGAGAGGCATAGGACTGCCCCCTAGATTGGATTCTCAGAGTAGCAGTTAAGTGGACCCTCGCTGAAAATCTGACCACAACTCTTGACTCCAAAATTATACTGCATTTGTGTAACTTTTTTGAACCATGTGTTTTGTGTTATCTTCTAGATCAGTCATATCATTTGGACCAAAAAACAGAACAATTGGAGTTGCAGCCAAAAATCAGGTATGTTCTTTAGGAGAATTCCGGTCAGTTTTTAAGGGAGAAGTTTTAAATGTAAAATCTCAATAACATACAAGGGTATAAAATGTCTAAGCCCATCATTTGTTTTTGAGTTAGTAATGTAATGCAAGTATTTTTTATGAGCCCTTAGGTGGTTTTCTTTCTTCTCTTCCTTTTGTCTTATTGAATAAGATCTACTTTAACGTTCTAATATGCCAGCCTTCTTCTTGGAAACTTCACAACCTTCTGTCTAATTTATGTAATTCATATGAATTAAGAGTTAAAGATTCTGGAAGTTCTGTGTTTAAAAGCATTTTCAAGTTACTTAGTAATTGAGGTGGGACTGGGAGAACTTTTTGCCTAGGCCTATGCTGTCTTACATGGTAGCACTTAGCTACCTGTGGCTGTTGAGCACTTGAAATGTGTCTAGTCTGAATCATAAAGTATAAAATACACAAGATTTTGAACACTAAAAATGAAATAAAGTATCTCATCAATATTTCTTATTGAATACACACTAAGCTGATAGTATTTTAGATATATTAGGCTAAATAAACTATTGAAATTAATTTTACCTGTTACTACTTAATGTGACCAGAAATTTTACATAATGTAGCTCCCATTTAGGGCTCTACATTTGGGGTTGGCAGGGAAATAAAGTAAAAAAATATGATACCAAACCAGCCTTTAAAGCATTCTCGGTCCTACTTCTGACTTTACTTGTGGTATGACCGTGTTCATTATAATCTCCAAGGAGAAAGAAAACCTTGTAAAAAAAAAAGCAAAAACAACAAAATAAACAGTCTTATTCTGGGCATTCCAGAAACTTTTTTCGCATATGTAGTTAGCTGTATTATATAAGTAGTTGGTTTGTTTCAGATGGTTCAAAAGGCCAAAGATAAAAGCTTTCTTTTTTCCCTCTTTTTGTCTATGAAGTTGCTTTTTAATTTTTTTGGCCTGTTTGATGTATTTGTGAAACAAAGTTGTCCAACAATAAACAGGAATTTTATTTTGCTGAGTTTTAACAACAACAAAAAAATATATGAAATACAAAATCCCTTTTGAGAGGCTTTACGAAAAAGACTAAAAAAATTATTTTAAATATTTTAGAGAAAATAGTATGGCTAAAAAGAAAAAACTAAACCCAGGAATAATATTTTATAACTAATGGGAAGAGAAACAAGACAAAAGAGGAAAAAGCAAAGGAGAGAAGAGAACTAGGAGTGTTCACTAAAAATGACATAACTCAAGGAGAGAAGTAACGGTAGTGAATTAACACTCCCTATATGTGGCCATTTAGAATATCACTATCCCAGACCTCTGATTCGATGGTGTCTTTGTGGTTATGTGCAGACAGTCAACTGACACTCAGATCCAGCCTGTAGATTACTTGACATCCTTCATCTCAGTTTTAGAATCACAAGGAATTTTAGTGTATAAACATTCTTAAATTCCATATTGTTTGAAAACTAGTACTGACTGCCAAGCTGTATTTTTCCCTCTAAAAGAAGTAGGTCAGAGAAAAAGTAAATAGTAAACTGATTTGGTATTTTCAAGCTCATAGCTTTAGAAGTCTTAGTTTTTATTCTTTTATTTTTATTATTTCTGTATTTTAAGTGAGGTTCTCCCTGCTGATGTCTTTGAGTGAAATAATGCTATGAAGTGGGACTTCTTAATTGCGTGCAGTTTTGTGAAAGCATTAGGAACTTTTAGATTGTCCTTGCCTCTTCTGCATTTTGGTATAGATAATTAGCCTTCTGTGCTATTGGTAGGAAAAGTAGCAATCCATGTATTGTAGTCAGGTTTATCCTGACCACTTAGCAGTTTATTAACTGTTTCTTTAAAAAAAAGTAACTTGACTGTAGCACTTCCAGATCTCCTTGTTCATTCACTGGGTATAAACTTAGAAGTCTGGTGGGAAAAGGAATGAAATAAAGTGCACACTTCTTGTAGTGGCTCCATAGCTTTAGTGGTAGTTTCCTGTTTTCCAGTTTACCTTGCAGATTTGAAAATCTGCTTTAGTGCATGGTGACAGTATTGCCTCCTGTTGCATCTCACTGCTTACTTCCCAGCATTTCTATAGGAAAAGGAGAAAGGACAAAGTCCTTTCTTTGATGGAGAAATTCAGGGCTCCTGGGAAAGTTACTTATATCCCATGGTTTGAGTTGTACAAGTGACTTGTAAAATTGTTGTAAGTACTGATAGGTGTTGAAATTAGAAAATAATATAAAATTTCTGATTTCTTTTGCAGCAAATCACTCATGCAAACAATACAGTGTCTAACTTCAAGAGGTTTCATGGCCGAGCATTCAATGACCCCTTTATCCAAAAGGAAAAGGGAAACTTAAGTTATGATTTGGTTCCGATGAAAAATGGTGGAGTCGGAATAAAGGTAATACAATTGAGCAACCTTAGATTCCTTAATGGGAAACGTATTCACCTGTAGAGAAAAGTACTTAATTCTTAATGAAAATTTAACACTAATTTCTTAATTGGACCATATGGACTTTTCATTCCTTTTTTAATGGAACTTTTTTAAACTATAGGTATACCTTCAAGCTGTCTTTGAAATTTGTTCAAATGGTATAGACTGATATAACTTAATTTGTGTTTCTTGTACTTTCTTGGCAGTTGTAAAAATTTAGGTTTATTTAGTGGTGTTTAGAAAGATCTAAATTGTGTTGTCATCTCAAACAGAAGTCTGTTCCAGTGTGCCCCAGTGGCAGTTGTTGGGAGAGCAGTCTTGTAATACAACCAGAAATCTTTTTTTAAACTAGCAGAGGCATTCCTGTCTTGTGAGCCACACACACAAAAATTTATGCCAGTGCTTCATCTCTTCGGTTAGAGTGGAAATTTACTACCTTCTATAGTGTTTGGACTAGCACTTGGGATGGGGAAAATACGCCATAACGCTTTCCTCCTCTTCATCTCTAGGGAAGAGTTCTTCATTTTTTTTGCTTCCCTTCCCTTTCCCCTGCCCCCTTCCTTTCTGCTCCTTTCCTAAACAGCTATAACAGTAGTTTCCTGGAAAAGAATAATGTAATAATTGGAAGTTAATATTAGCCATAGCTTTAAGTACCACGGTGTTCAAACTTCTTTCTCAACATAGGTAATGTACATGGATGAAGAGCATCTGTTTAGTGTGGAGCAGATAACAGCCATGCTGTTGACTAAGTTAAAGGAGACTGCTGAAAACAACCTCAAGAAACCAGTAACAGATTGTGTTATTTCAGTAAGTAGAATTCAGCAAGGTGATGCATTTTATTTTAATTTGTCTGCTTTATGTTGCTCGTAGGCATTTTATCAACGTGTGAAAGCTGTTCTGTGACTAGAGATGAAAATTCTGTGGGACTGTATTAATGTAGTGGTCAGGAGCATTTCAGAGTATGTTTGAGTGGTATTTTTAGCCAGAAGCTGTGAAACTTCTTGACTGGAAATGCAAGTCTGAATGTCCTCTGGGACTTTTTGAAAATAGAGACTGATTGGTCGTATCGGATGATATTCTAACAGTTAATGCACTGTTAGACAACTGGATACCTTCGTGGGAGCTTTTCCGAATTCTCCCCTCAGTTGAGAACCAGGCATTGAAAGTTTTAAGATGTAATCTACCAGTAGTGATAAAACCTTTATTTTCAGTACTGGCAAGCCCACTACCTTCAATGGACAAAAGCCATTTTTTATTTGGACACCAGAGAGGTAGTTGTAAATTCTGCAAATGTCTAGGGTTACGCCTTGATATGCTGTGCCCTGGGCTTATCTGTAATGGACTGACCTACACCCTGGTCTTCGCATTATAGTACATGTACGGTGGCCTGCCCAGACCACTGACAGCCTTCACGGCAGTGTGTCCCAAGCTACGGAGGCACAGGCAGACCGGCTAAAGGACTCCTGTGCTTGTGAGGCAGAGAGAAGGTGGTCTACTAATGGGAGATCTGCCTGTCCCTCTGAGGAATTATATTAATCTCTGGTAAAATGAAAGAATTAAGTAGTCATTCCTTCCTTTTTTTTTGTTTTTACTAACCTGATGAAAAAACTGATGAAAGCAGCTGATTTGAAAGGTGAACATTGTGAACACATAATGGAACATATAGATGATGAACTATAGAATTGTACACCTGGAACCTATGTAGTTCTTATTAATCAGTGTCACCCCAATAAGTCTAACAGTAAAAAAAAAAATTGCACTTAAGAAAGAAGGAAAGGTGAGCAGAGACCTACCTTTGTTCTTAGCCTCTGTCTCTCTTTGAAGCATCTGCAAATACTTTGGGGGGTAAATGTAAAAGCCACTGTGATGTTTTCACAGGAAATTCAAAAATGCCCAAAACCTTTTTTGTCATCTTCACAAGTCTACTGAATTAGAAAGTACCCCTTCATGTACTGATGTTTGAACTCAATGGAAAGCAAAATGAAAGGACAGTGGTATATGCTACAACTAGCTCTTTGTTATCTTCAACTTCCTGTAAGCTTTATCTATAATTGATTATATTTAACATTAAGCATTGACAGCATTATAATTTCCAAATGTCAGCTGAAATTTAAGACTACGTTGCAAAATATTATTTCATTCTTGTGAATTGAAAGCTTTCTATCAGATTTAGGTAACTGCCAATATATCTTCGGAATACTCGCGATTATTTTCTGTTTCGGGTTAAAATTTGGTTAAAGTAAAGATTACTTTGATGCTATAATTTTAGGACAATCTTTTCAAAGCTAGTACTCTTGAAAGTTAAGGAACTTGGTAGACACTGAGAATCTGTTTCTGTGTTATGACTTCGCTAGGCACCTCTTCAGCTGGACTGTTACAAATTTATTAAAAATGACTATGAGGAGGTGGTACTTTCGTGTTGTAGATAAATTACAGTCCCTCCTTCCCTGTGTGTGTAGGTCCCCTCATTCTTCACAGATGCTGAGAGGCGGTCTATGTTAGATGCTGCGCAGATCGTCGGCCTTAACTGCCTAAGACTCATGAATGACATGACAGCTGGTAAGAAAAAAACTGTGTGTGTGGAGTGAATATACTAGCAAAACTTAGAGTTAAGACCCACCAGGTACCACTAATAATGAAACACTTTTTCATGTAGGTGTAGAAATACAGCCTATTAAGAAACGTGTTAGGTTTGAAAGCAAAAATTCCAGCTTTTCAGGTAGCTATTTTGAATGAGAAATTTAAAACTTTGTCAGATTTATGAATCTGTTTTCATTTAAAAATTCTTTTCTATCTAATTTTTTCTTACATTGTTTTTACGGACAAGAAACAAGTTTTCCCAAAACCTTGTGATTCTTGGTTTCACAACTATCTTTAGTTAAACATTTGTTTCCTTGTGTATTTCCTAGATATCTGTAGTTAGGCATTGATCATGTATCTCTGTCAGGTATGGACTTCAGGTGTACCATTTGCCAGGCTTAGGATTAGGAATAGATATAGTGGTGAGCAGAGCGGTCACTATTACCTCCTAGACTAGAGCTTTATCACTATTAGGGTTACAGATGAACAAAAGTCAGTTATAATTTAGTGTTTTCAGGTAAAGCAAATAAGACTTTTTCCCAGCATATCTCTAGTAGATTTTTTTAAAGTCTGAAAGTTTCAATAAAGGTATTCTTAGGTGTCTATGTTTAGAAATACAGTGGTTTCAAAGTTCAGAAAAAGCTACCACAGACTCTTTAAGGGAGGTCAGTTACATGCTTCATCTCTAAAAGTGATTATAGGAATTGCAGTTGCTATAGTTGTATATTAAATTCTTAATTTTTTTGGATGAGCAGTCTCCTGGCAGGTTCTGGTTCAAATGTAAGTATAGTGTAATGTGTCTGATATTGTTTGTGGTTACACGTCATTGTAATCGCCCGTATATGTCCTCTCCATCCTGTCTTTCCATGTATTGAAAAGTGATAGAGCAATATTGTAGCGGAAAGGGCAAAAGTAATTGATGTCAAGAAAATCAGTATAAAGTCAGGGAAAGAAGGACCGTGTTCAGCTTTGATTGTTTGAAGGTTTCCTGCATGTGTAATTAACACTGGTAACAATGAAATTCCTTAACAAACTTGTGAACCAAAGAATTGAAACATACTTTTTTTTTTTTTTAGTTGCTTTGAATTATGGAATTTATAAGCAGGATCTCCCAGGCCCCGATGAGAAACCTCGGGTAGTGGTTTTTGTTGACATGGGACATTCCGCCTTTCAAGTGTCTGCCTGTGCCTTTAACAAGGGGAAGTTGAAGGTAAACTCAGAAATTGGAACCGAGTGCTCAGACGTGTTAGATGTACTGTATCTGCCATTACTTTACAGTGCTGAGCTGCCTGGGTCTGGTCTTGACAGCAACAGGGAACTGTCCCTAAACTCGATCTTTATAAAGGTGATGTCTTAGCATCCTGCAGTATTCTTGTTTAGGAGAGAAAAGTTTATTAAGATCATCTGTGTAATCATTAAAAATAAAAAATACCTTAGCAGTTTAGTATTGCATTTGGAACCTGAAGCTCTGTTTCTCTTAACTGACTTTGATTTCGTGTTGTAATTTAAGTGGAAGCCTTGAACTTAACAGTCTTTAGTTTGAGTAGCAATACTTAAGATTCTAGTTAAAAATATGATTGAGAATAACTAGATTCTTTGTTGTTTTTACTAAATTAGGTACTGGGAACAGCTTTTGATCCTTTCTTAGGAGGAAAAAATTTTGATGAAAAGTTAGTGGAACATTTTTGTGCAGAATTTAAAACTAAGTACAAGTTGGATGCAAAATCAAAAATTCGAGCACTGCTTCGGTTGTATCAGGAGTGTGAAAAACTGAAAAAGCTAATGAGCTCTAACAGCACAGACCTACCACTGAATATTGAGTGCTTCATGAATGACAAGGATGTTTCGGGAAAGATGAACAGGTGTGTCTTGAGTTTTCTCAGATTAAATAGAAAGAGCTTCTTGGAATTAGAGCCCGGGGGTCAGTTGTAGCTGTGGTGCTGTGCATCAAGGTTGTGCGCTACATGCTGGGAAGACTGTTAAGGCCCTTAGAACTGGGGACACTTTTGCATAGAGGACTTCTAGGAAGAGCTTTGCCAAGCGCCCTCATGATGAAGTTTTTTTGGTACCTGCTTTTAGTATTTCTGGGCCAGTAATTAAGAATGGTTTCACAGAATATCTCACAGAAATATTTTGAAGTGAAATAAATACTTAAAAGTAATGAGAATTAGATCACATAAAAAGTTTAGGAATGAAATGGAAATCTTGATCTAAAAGTGATTCTTCCAGTAATACCAGTAGAATTGATTCTGTCCTTATCCTCTTTCTGTACCTGTTTTGTATCTTTTTTTAAGAAAAGTTTTCAAATTATAATGCAGATAAAATTGATCCATGTGGAATCCAGAGTGTCGGATTAAAAAATGAAATTCATTGGGTTGATAGATTCATTGTTTAAAAACAAGGGAACAGGATATTGGCCTGTAGGTAACTATTCTAAAGATTTACAGTGTGCCTTTTTACCTGCCCAGGGCACAATTTGAAGAACTCTGTGCTGAACTCCTGCAAAAGATAGAGGCCCCCCTTCATTCACTGATGGAACAGACTCAGCTCAGAGCAGAAGATGTGAGTGCTGTTGAGATCGTCGGAGGTACTACACGAATTCCTGCTGTGAAAGAAAAAATCGCTAAATTCTTTGGAAAAGATGTCAGCACGACACTGAACGCAGATGAGGCAGTAGCCAGAGGGTGTGCGCTACAGGTACTGCGATCCCAGGCCCCTTCTCTTGGCACTCACACCTGAGACCATTGCCACTTCCTCTCGTTGTGGTGGGTGGTATAGTGAGCAGACCCCTGTGCCTAATTACATGTCACAAGGGAGTTACTTTGAAATAAATCCATAAGGCTGTGTAGAGACGAGGATCTTCACGTATGGAAGACCCAGGAAGTTTAAGATTGGAAGAACTCTGGAGCTAGTGGGGATTAGGACCAGGCATGATTCTGGGGGGATCACAGAAAACACAGCTGTCATGCATGAATTAGCTCTGTGGCCGTGGCAGTTGTCATAAAGCACATTCTGGGAATTTGAGTGGCAGTCTGGTCTCACAAGGAGTTGATGTGGGGGACAGTTTGTAGGGTTAAAGGTGTTGGTTAACAGTGGTTTTAGGAAGGAGCTGCTTCCCCCTCCAGATTGATTTTCACCTTATCAGGTAAGAAGATCGCTCAGAGGCACACATGGACATTGTTTGGTGAAGCAAAAGCACCAAATCTAGAAGTTACTGATAAAAAAGGAAAATTACTCTAGTTCACATTTAGTATATTATAGTGAAATAATAGTTTTAACTAAAGTTCCAAATTAACATGCTTGAGTATTGATCTGGTTAGCACAGTTTAATAAGAGATTCTATAGATAAAAGGGTATCTAGATGGACTACCCTTTCAAACGTAAAAAGGGGAGAATTTGCAGATAAGTGAGTATTACTGATGATCTATTATATCATCGTGACCCAGCGTGAGGTTTTTCTTTGTTCTTTTTCCTTGATAGTGGAGTGTGCCTAAGTCATTCCCAGAACCACTGGAAGTTTGTTTAGTCTTGTATTTTGTCATTTTTATGTGACTAGTCTAAATCCACCTGACTGTTGGGTGTTGTCTACCCCAAATTTGAGTTTACCGTTGTTTCCTTCATTTATAAAATTACTTGAAAATTATGAACATCTTGGGTTTTACCTTTTTCAATTTCTTGGACATTTGAAAGGTGATATGGAAAAAACTGTTTGGGACTGTGTGTACACTTTCAAATGTGATGTAGCTTGTCCTTGAAATTGCTGTCAGCGAGTATGTCTAGAAAAACTATTGGGGTTTCCTAAGTCCTCGTGAAATGTGCTAGTAATTAACAGTTGCCATCCTAAGATTGATTATATCATGTCTTTATAGCTAGTCTTTATTGGCATAGGATTTATACAATAAATCAGTTACGCTTAAGATGACATTTTGAGTTTGACTTGAATCCTACCCATTCCATTTGGATTTTTATGTTAAAAGGTGAAATTATTTGCTCATGATAATCTTACCTTCCTTTTTTAAAGTGTGCAATCCTGTCTCCAGCATTTAAAGTGAGAGAGTTTTCTGTCACGGATGCAGTTCCCTTTCCGATATCTCTGGTCTGGAGCCATGACTCGGAAGATACCGAAGGGTAAGTAGCAGAGAATAACTTTCAGATAATGTATTTTAATACAAAGAAGAAAAGTTCCGGAATGCTTTTTACAGTCGTGTGTCTGATTAACCTAACTGCGATCTTTGAGCAACTAAGCCTATCAGGGTATCGCTCATTGTGGGGGTACAAATGGTGCGGTAAACTTGGCAGAGATGCTGGAGCATGTCTGTTCTGTTAGTGTAGCACAGTGAGCCTAGAGCTTGACGCACTGCCTGCTTTTGCTTCCTCTAGTGTTCACGAGGTGTTCAGTCGGAACCACGCCGCGCCCTTCTCCAAAGTTCTCACCTTCCTCAGAAGCGGGCCTTTTGAGCTGGAAGCGTTCTATTCTGATCCTCAAGGAGTTCCATATCCAGAAGCAAAAATAGGTAAAACCGTGAATCATGTGCATTTACATTCTTAAAACTTACTCCATGTACAGACTCGAAACCTTCTTGTTCTTAGCAGTGTTAAGTTGAACATGATTCCATGTGAAGACATTTTCGATCTAGATTATGGTGATGGAGAAAGCTCTTTATTGATGAATGAACTGGCTTGCAGAGATGAAATGACGTGTTGGTGCCGCCCTTACTTTTAAGTGTGTATATTTAGACATGTGGCTATTTTTCCTATTCTGGTGTCATCTACATTTAAAAGATTACAGCCTACTTCTAATGTTGACCTCTAGGTGAAATGTTCCTTGTATAATGTTACTTCCAATTTAAAGTCTGGCCCAGAAACCACCAAAACTACTTTTTTAGTGTACCTTTGTATTTTAAAAAGTCCATCTTTTTTGGTACATTTTTCTGAGAGACTTGACACTTTTCATCCATTTTGGTCCCCCGTCACTCTGGAAGTCTGTGGGAGAGCTGCACGTACCTCCTTGAGCGGCCTGTCTCCCCGGCTGTGGGTGAAAGGTGCTGATGTTTTCAGGATTCACTCTTGCCCACACCTTTTTATAACGAAATTGTTAGGAGTCTTAAGCTGGCTCTGACCAGCTGTGTGTGTTTTCTTACTCAGATTAAAAATATTCTGACACGGCAATATTTTTGCCAGTTATTTTACAAATTTATTGGGAAGAAATTAGTTTGAGAAATTGTTGAACGTAGACTAAAATTTTGACAGGTTGGAGTCTGTGCATTATTTCCCCCTTGTACCAAGGATAAAATCCAAGCTCTAGCCTAGCACCAAACTTTTCATATTATCAAAAACTGAAAGGGCTTGCCCGTACTTGAATCAGTCTCTCTCCTGTGAGCCCTCTTGGATGCCCCATAGAAAAGGCTGTTTCTTTGAAGGGGGCTTAGGCAATTATTTCCTGAACTAGTGATTTGATCATTAATGAAGGTCTATTCCAACATCTCTCACTGTCCTAATAGTTAAACCTGTAATTTTCTGTGTGGTTTGTGTAGATAGCACCTCAAATACAAGGCTTTGAAAATCCCATTGTGCTCTGTACACAAGAGGTTCAAAATACTTCATTTTGGTTTCATGGTCTCGGGAGTCACTGTTCTCTTGGTGGAGACGGTAACTAACACTTAGCACTTGGCTCCGTAGTTTTACGTGCTCACAGCGAACAGCAGCTCAGTCCTCAGGAGCGTGTGCACCAGGTCACACAGCCAGGGTTCAAGCTCAGATTATTGGGTCTGGTCAGCACTCTTCACTCCTACCCAGTAATGCTCTGGGACTACTCTGTTCTGCATAATGTTGGGCTTTGCTACAGGTTCTAGCTCACCTCTCCTCTGGGAAACATAGACTTGGTTATTCAGTCAGAAAGAAACCGTGTTCCTGGGGAGACCCTGCAGGATTAGAATGGAGCCCATCCTCATACAGCTGCCTTTCACTTGCTAACAGGTTTTCATATCTACTTCATGTTCACTAGTCTGGAGGAGTAGGACAAGCGGGGAGCGGTGACTGCTGGTCCTCAGTCTCATGCAGTGCCTGGGTCATAGTGCTAAGTGTGAGCATACTAGAGACTTCTAAGTCTATTTTAAGTGGTTATGCTTATAGTTTACATTAAAGGATTTAAACCTAATTCAGTTGGAAGAGAAAATGGGGAGATTTTGGAAGAACAGTACTTCAAGCTTTATTTCCCAGCCATTGTCTTCTTTATGGATGTAGATTCATTTTTAAAATTGTTGATTTTTGTTGTTGTTTAGGCCGCTTCATAGTTCAGAATGTTTCTGCACAGAAAGATGGAGAAAAATCGAAAGTAAAAGTTAAAGTACGTGTCAACAGCCATGGCATCTTCACCATCTCCACGGCGTCTATGGTGGAGAAGGTCCCCACCGAGGACAGCGAGCTGCCTTCTGTGGAAGCGGACATGGACTGTCAGAGTCAGCGGCCAGCAGAGAACCCCGAGTCGGAGGTAAGCTTGTGGGTGAGCCTAGGAGTTTGACTATGCAGTTGACTTAATTCTAAGCTCTAAGAGAAGGGTAGGCAAGTGTTAAAATAGGTTTTTCCTAGTTTTGGGTAATGATGGTAAAAGCAATTGCTAGGTGATAGTAATACACAGCCTGGAATGTGCTGAATTGTGATCGAATTCTCTGTAGTTTAATTTGAACTAGCACACAGCAATTTAATTGTAGTAGGTAAAGTTTTTTGAATTACATTTTTAGAGACAGACCACATTTTGTGAAGTCAAATGCAGACTGGTGATTAAGAAAAAAAGACTTGCAAAAACTATTTGGTGAATTATGTACCAAATATTAAAACTTTTTTTTTTTTTTTTTAAGTTACATGGCCAAATAGGCTCTGGTATTTCAGAACGTACTTGCTTTTATTTATAAATGGTTCGTTATACTCTGGGAGAAAGGAAGAGAAGTATAGAAAGTTACTGTTTGTATTCTTAAATTAGACTTCCTTTTGCATGAGTGCTGATTTTATAGTCAATAGAACACTTCAAGAAACTAAAAAATAGATCCATTATTTAGTTTACTTCTGGGTAATAATCAGCAATAGCTTAAACAAAGAGGCAGGCAGCATAGTGTTTAGTTAAGATGTGAGAAAGTGTGGTATCCCGTGACCTCTGATATCATCGTTTCTAGAACACGGAAGGAACATTAACATCTGAGCCTCAGTGGTCGTCTCATCTAGAAAATCTTCAATATAATCAGTGAGTTAGATGACCAGTGCCATGTCCTTTTTCATTTGGCTACAGACACCATTATTCTAATGCCTGTTGTGTCAGTGTCTTAGTACCTTCTGGATATATTTCAGGAGTTCCTGGCTGATGAACACTTCAGTGTCTGCTTTAAAATCTCGAAGCTCTGCCAGAATGTTGTAGAGCCTTCAGGTGGCAGAAAGGACTGAGGTCACTGCCCTGGAGCATAGATGCTTTATGCTGAGATCTTTTGGGTACCACAAGCGGGATCACAGGCAGTGGACATAGGGGGCCTGTGTGTGGATGAGCTATCGTGATGAGCCCCTGAAGCACTGATGGTTGGCTGATTCACTAACTCTTGAGTTCACTGCAATGGAGCTACGTCCTGGCGCAGGGTGGCTCCTAGTGGACCAGTTTCGGAAGCTTGCTTCTGGGGCAGGCCTGGAGCAAACCCAGTTTCTTACGTTTGGAGAGTCAGTATCCACAAGGCTAGGTGGAAGTTCTTAAAGGAGAGTTCTTGATTATCATCACATCAATCAAAATGCCTACTAGTTATTTATATTAACTGCTATCATTCTGATAATTTTTTTTACGTTTAAAATTTCTAAGACGCTTTCAGATACTTTGTGTTCATTTTGCTTTTATCTAGTATCTTTTGCCCCAGTTGTTAAGATTTTAGAAATTGAGCGTACTGTCTCTTGTGTCCTGTAACCTTTACATTTATCCAAGTACACCTACTTTCTACATCCTTTGTGCCTGGGCTTTCATTTCAGAAAAGTATCCAGCAAGACAGCAGTGAAGCTGGAACACAGCCCCAGGTACAAACTGATGGTCAGCAGACCTCACAGTCTCCCCCTTCACCTGAACTTGCCTCAGAAGAAAACAAAACCCCAGATGCTGACAAAGTGAGTGCCTCTTCTAGTTCATTCCATTGGACAATGTTGCAATGTGTAATCATTAATGATACCATTAAATCTGCAGTTTCAAGAGCAAGTGCCAAGTTACCTTATTCTATGTAGGATTTTTTTTCCTGTTAATTTTCTATGTGTGTTTCAACTAAGAGCAGTTGAAGGTACTCAAGCTCAGCTAAGGGGATTAAATATCCTGTTTTAGACCTGAGGCTTCTCTTGATTAACTGCCACTCCAAGCAGCAAGAGACGAACGCTCAGCATTGCTTGTCTTCTCTGCACCAGAGGTACCTGCCTGTGCTTGGAGCAGAAATACGTACCTCCTAGTGCTGGGCGGTCAGTTTCCACTGGGATTAATCTGGTGATAAACACATGGACTACATGAGTCTGATAAACTTCCTTGTCTTAGAGCACCTGTCAGATTTATTAGGATGAACTGGAAATAAACAGATTGCATTTCAGAGTAACTTAATTTTTGCCCTGCTTCCACAGTGTGTTATTGGAAGCTAAATTAAATAGTTGTGTTCCTTTAAAAGTGTCCGTTTCTAATCATACCTTTAAAATTCATGGTCAGGTGGATATTGGGAGGTTTCCTTTGTTTCTCCAGATCACTTTGTACTTTGCAGAATTTCATTTTTCATGCAAGTTGCATGTAAGTGATTAACGTTTCATGAGTGGTTTGGTTGTCTCATTCTGAGGATGGACTTCTTCACCCTTGGATGAATTACGGACTTAGTTGTTGGGGTCAAAATATGTTTTACACCTGGTAGAAGTTTCCAGTTTTCAATGTCCCTGCACCCTGGCTGATCCTTTGGGGGTCCTGATGTGAGCTGTAGGTCCTGGGTCTGGTTTCCGAGAGCCTTCCTGTGACATGGTGCTGGCAGGGCAGCGCTGTGCTCTGGTAGCAGCTCCTCATTTCAGCATCACCGTTCTCGCTTCCCCATGAGCAGTATCTGGCTCATGCCCTTAACCTTCACCCATCTGGAACCTGCCGTTTGGTAGCATGCCATGCTCTTAGCTGTCAGTGGGAGCAGTGTCAAGCCTGTGAAACACTCTCAGCCCCCTCAGAGGCTTCCTCGCGTGCGCCATGTCCAGTGCCGTTTTGTGTTACATTGGTTTTGTCAGCAGTTGGTTTAATGTCCTGCCAGATAGTCTTACCCCGATTCAACTGCCAGACACGGCTGTCAGCCATTTGTTTCCCAAATCTCTGTTGCACTTTGTGTTCTGCTAAGTGTAGGTGTCATCCGATCCATTTGTCATTCCTGTGATTCCTGCCCCCAGAGCATGCACAGTGTATTGGAGGGTTCTTGAGTACACAGGGACTGCAGGCTGAGTGGGCCATTGCTAGTGACAGAGTTTCAGCACTTTGCAGACATGGACTTCTAAGGAGCACTGAAGTAGGAGTCCAGGAAACAAGTGCCCATCCCATCTCTGCCTTTGTGATTCTAGACAGCCATTGACTCTCTTTTAGTTCCCACTTTTTTCTATAAAGGGCCTAGAATTTTAACATCCTTCAGAGCTCCCCAGAGTGTTCAGTGGTGGCAATGCTGTGACCTGTGGGCTGACCTCTTCCTATTTTAGCAGCCCAGCCAAGCAGGGTACCTGTGATAAATACCTCCTGCTCACCCTCTACTCTGTTTCCTACATTGTGTTCTTTATCGCTTGTGCAAGTGGGATCCTACAGAAATGGAAATTTATAGAAAAGCTTTGGAAAATTAAAGGCCATAGAAGATGCTTACTTCTTTAGCTCTGCATTTACATCTTTTGAAGAAACTACAAAAACTGTTAGTTAGCATTCTCTACATTACTCCATTTGCTATTTTAAAACTTTTATCTCTTTTGACCTTGCAGAGTTGCTTATGAGAAGTGATTAAGACTCAAAGGCATTTAGTAGGAATAAGGAGATATATATATATGTGTGTGTGTGTGTGTGTGTGTGTGTGTATGTATATATATATATATATGTGTGTGTGTGTGTGTGTGTGTGTATATATATATATCACACATTTGTGTGTAAACTCCAAATTCAGTTGGAAATTTTAAAAGGCACTCATAAGTGTGGTGCTAATTATACTTAAGGCAGGTATAATATTGGGATTTATGAGACTGGACAATTAATTTGGCAAACTCATCCTAGAAAAAGTGCTGCACACCTCATTACTGAATATCACTACAGTCACCTTCAAAGTACTGCCCTTGGGAAGCTACGTACCAACACCAGCACCTAGTTCACCCTTCAAAGCAATTTTGAAACTTTTTTTGGAATGTCCATCAGAGTTGTCATTGTACCTTGCTAAATAAGGTTATGACACCTTACCAAGTTGTTTGTAAAGTGCTGCCAACATAAGCATGTGGTGGCAAGTTTGTGAACTTAATTGTCACATTTTTGGGTACAATGATAGCTCTGATGGCCATTCCAGAAAAAGAGTTCCAAAATTGCTTTGAAGGGTGGACTAGGCACTGGCATCAGTCCATAGCTTCCCAAGGGAAGTATGTCGAAGGTGATTGTAGTGATATTTAGCAATGAGGTATGTAGCACTTTTTCTGGATGAGTTTGCAAAATTAATTATCTGACCCTCATATCTTAGAGATAATGTTGATCCTGACATGTTTAGCATTGGTCAGTCAGTCTGTGCTTGGTCACTGTCAGATTCTAGACTGTAAAGGTATGGCAACTTAATAATATCTTTTACTCTAGAGTCATAAACATTTTTTAAAGGGATTAGAATGTAAAGACCTATGAAACAAAGCTTTAGCAAGAGACGTTAAGTTTAAAATAGAAAAATGTCCTGGTGAATTCTCGAAGGAGAGTGTGGCATGCTGATTTATAGTGGGTAGGTGAGAATCCGATGGATGACCTTATAACTTCCAACTTAATGGTTGTAGGGACTTAATTTTTGTCTGTGTCACCAGCAAATATGATAGGGAGTTTTATGTTTTTTAAGGATCATTTAAGAACTTTTCCCTTTTTTTTTTTTTTTTTTTTAACCCTCCCCAAGGCAAATGAAAAGAAGGTTGACCAGCCTCCAGAAGCTAAAAAGCCCAAAATAAAGGTGGTGAACGTGGAGCTGCCTATAGAAGCCAACTTGGTCTGGCAGCTGGGGAAAGACCTGCTTAACATGTACATTGAAACAGAGGTGAGGACTGGAGTTACTAAATATTTCTGTTTTGGAATATGTTTGGTTTGGCCCTGTTACCCATATTTATAGAAGATAAATGGCTATAATTTTTTCCCTATATTCCAAGTTTTATACAGTCTTAGGAATTGGGAGAAGCCAAAACCAATAGTTTTTCAATTGAATTTTTTAAAACATTTCGTTTGTATTTTTGCTTTCTTATTAAAGAGATCCATACCATTCTGCTTGGTATAAAATGGATTGCTGAGATTCTTTTGAAGAAATTGGATGCCAGTATGTCTTAGCATAGAACACGGTACAGTGAGAATGGTATTTCAGACCACACTGAGTATTTGTATAAAACACATTGCCTTCTCTGTAGTCTAGAGTACGTGGAATGAGATTGTTTGCCATTACTCAGGTGGGAACATATTTAGAAATTCACTTAATAAATGTAAGTAAATGGACTCAAGTAATTTATCCTTGATGTTAAAATGGTGGCAAAATGGTCTGACCAATGTACAAGATCAGAGAATCAAGTTCGCAAACTCATCCTAGAAAAAGTGCTAACATACCTCATTGCTGGATATCACTATGATCACCTTCAAAGTACTTCCCTTGGGAAGCTACACATTGACGCCGGTGCCAGCCCTTCAAAGCACTTTTGGAACGGCCATCAGAGCTGTCATTGTTAAGGTGCCATAACTATTGCCAAGGGTATGACACCTTACTGAGTTGTTTGTACAGTGCTGCCTACATAAGTGCATAGTGACAAGTTTGCAATCTTATCATGTTTGGGATATGATCATATCTCTGATGGCCATTCCAGAAAAAGAGATCCAAAATGGCTTTGAAGGGTGGACTAGGCACTGGTGTCAGTGCATAGCTTCCCCAGGAGAGTACTTCGAAGGTGACCATAGTGATACCCAGCAATGAGGTATATAGCACTTTTTCTAGGATGAGTTCATGAAATTAATTGTCTAACCTCCTACATTGGTCAGTATTAATCTCACTGAAAGACAACCGCATAACTACATAAAAGGAAATAAAATTATATAAAAGCCATAAATTGTTTTTTAGTATTAAATCTGAAATGTGAAACCTATGTAATTTTTTATATAATGTTTAAAAAACCCCATAATCTATTATGCATACTTAGAAAATGAATAACTCTGTAGTGATTGTTGGAAGAGTTTTATGAGGTATAAATTACAACTGTTGACACTGATTTTTTTGGTGTCATTGTTGATTTTGTTAATATCAGAGTGCAAATAGTTAGCCTTTTCTGTTTCCTGACAGGGTAAGATGATAATGCAGGATAAATTGGAAAAGGAAAGAAATGACGCTAAAAACGCGGTGGAGGAATATGTGTATGAGTTCAGGGACAAGCTGTATGGGCCGTATGAAAAATTTATATGTGAACAGGTATGTTTAGATCTGTTTCTTTTCCCCAGATAATCTCATATGAAGTGTTTAATAACAAACTTGGCATTTAACCTCTATCAGACTATGAGATGAACTTTTTGGAAACAAAACAATTTAAAATAGAAATTGTATAAACAAATCCTGGAGGGAAAGGCTCCCTAATGATGCGTAATTTTGCTCTGTCCTAGTTTACCCCAGTGACTTTAGTTTTTGCTTATCACACCTATCAGAAAGAACAGATCAAACATTTATTCAGAGTCTATGACTTCCAGTTATGGGACTAGAAATATAAGAGAAAATCCTTGCTTTCAAATACCTCAAGAATTAAAAACAATTTTTTTATGACTATGGTTGCCCTCTGTTATTGTTTTATCTGGTAAGACAGGTTCAGCCAGTGGTTGCAAAGTTTATCAGATACCATGATTCTCCTGAATTCTTTTCTAAGCTCACAAAGTCAGTATGATTCTGAGTAAATCCCAGAAGCACAGCTGTGAAAGGTGGGACTTAGAAGAAAATTGGCTAGATAGAAATCTAGGGTGGTTGAGGGATTAATTCTAAAGTAAAAGAATTTAAATTTAGGAGTCTATTTTAGTCCTAAAATGCTTGGGCTACTTTGTAATACATTTTCAGTTCTCAGCTCTGTCCAAACATTTCCTGGATTGGTTGTGGGGTTCTGAGGTAGAGATTACCCAGACCAGGCTAGACCTCCCGAGGCTGGAGTAGAAATGCATGCTTTCCGTGAACTGGACAGGAATGAAATTTTCATGTGTTCACTAATCAAATTGTCAACTTGTAGGTTTCCCTTTCAGTATTTGATAGTTGTAGAAGTGAATAGAAAGTTACCAAGTAAGACCTAATTGTTTTGAAGAGTAGAAAAACTGTTGCTCTTCCATAACTACATTTCAGTGTGTAGATTGTCCAAAATTGGACTTCTAGATACAATATTCTAAGTCAGTAAGAATGACACACCAGAACTTCTCAAAATGTACCTGTGTAAATGACAGTGGAGAATAACTGTTGCTCTCTCTGAAGCACTGTGTGAGACTAATAGTGTGCTGCTCCTTGACAACTTCTCCGTGGAGAGAGCTAATCCAAATGCCTTCCTAGGAGTAAGGTCAGCTGCTCAGTGGTTAGCACTTCTGACTCTGTCCTGTTGGTTTTCGTGTCTCACACACAGGATCATCAGAAATTTTTGAAACTGCTCACGGAGACCGAGGACTGGCTCTATGAGGAAGGAGAGGACCAAGCTAAACAGGCATATGTGGACAAGTTGGAAGAATTAATGGTAGACTCCTCTCCCTCCGAAAGCAGTGCCTATATTTTAACCAAAAGACTTTATGAAAAATACTAATTTGTTACATTTTGTTTTAGAAAATTGGCACTCCGATTAAAGTTCGGTTTCAGGAAGCTGAGGAGCGGCCAAAAATGTTTGAAGAGCTAGGACAGAGGCTGCAGCACTACGCCAATGTGGCAGCCGACTTCAGAAATAACGTAAGACGTCTTACTCGTGAGCAAGTTAGCCTAGGTTTTGTTTTTATTTTTTAAATGATTTTTTAGTTTTAAATTATAGTTGACATACAATATTCTGTTAGCATCTGGTATACAATATAGTAATTAGACATTTATGTAATTTAGGAAGTGATACATAGTTACTACAATTTAGTTGACTATATTCCTTATGCTGTACTTTACATCCTGTGACTGTTTTGTAACTCCCAACTTGTACCTCTTAATCCCTTGCTTATTTTACTCATCCCCCCAATTCCCTTCCCATTTAGCAGCCATTGGTTCTCTGTATGAGTTTGTTTCTATTTTGTTTGTTCATTTGTTTTGTTTCTTAGATTTCATGTTAGTGAAATCATATGGTATTTGTCGTTCTCTGACTTATTTCACTTAGCATAATACTCTCTGGGTCCATCCCTGTTGTTGCAGATAACAAGATTTTACTCTTTTTCCTGACTGAGTAATATTCCATTGTGTATATGTCACCACTTCTTTATCTATTCACCTATTGAAGGATACTTAGGTCGATTCCATATCTTGGCTATTGTAAGTAGTACTGCAGTGCATTTAGGGATAGACGTGTCTTTTTGAATTAGTGTTTTGGGTTTCTTCAGATAGATACCCAGAAGTGGGATTACTGGGTCTGGGTCCTTCTTTGGCTTTTATTACAGCTTTTGTTTTCAAATCTCTTTTGTCTGGTGTAAGTATTGTAACCCAAGCTATTTTTTGTTTGTTTCTATTTTTATTAAATGTCTTTTTTCATCCCTTTACTTTCAGTCTGTTTGTGTCTTTCAATCTGAAATGAGTGTCTTGCAGGCAGCATATGTAATTGTCTTGTTTTCTTATCAATTCAGTCAACCTGTGTCTTTTGATTGGAGCACTTAAACCATTTATATTTAAAATAATTGTTGAGAAATATGTAGTTATTGCCATTTTATTATTCATATTTTTTTATCTTTTTCTTCTTAAAAAAGTCCCTCTAACATTTCTTAAAATGCTGTTTTGGTGTTAAGGAACCCCTTTGGCTTTATCTTGCCTGGGAAGCTCTTTATCTCTCCTTCAGTTTTGAATGATAGCCTTGCTGGATACATTAATCTCAGTTGTAGATCCTTGATTCTCATCATGTTAAATATTTTCCGCCATTCTTTGCTGGCCTGCAAAGTTTCTGTTGAGAAATCAGCTGAGTCTTTTGGGAGCTCCCTTGTAGGTAACTAACTGCTTTTCTCTTGTTACTTTTAAGATTCTCTCTGTCTTTGACATTTGGCATTTTAACTGTGGCGTGTCTTGGTGTGGGCCTGTTTGGGTTCATCTTGTTTGGGACTCTCTGTGCTTCCTGGGCTTGCATGTCTTTTTCCTTTTTCAGGTTAGGAAAGTTTTCTGACCTTATTTCTTCAAATAGGTTTTCAATTCCTTGCTCACTCTCTTCTCCTTCTAGTACCCTTTGATGCTAATGTTGTTCTGCTTGATGTTGTCCCAGAAACCCCTTAAACTATCCTCATTTATTTGGATTGTTTTCTTTTTTTGCTGTTCTGATTGGGTGTTTTTTGCTACCTCACCTTCCAAATTACTGATTTAATCCTCTGCTTCATCTAATCTATAGTAGATTCCCTGTATTCTTCATTTCATTTATTGTATTCTTTATTTCTGACTGATTCTTTTCTGTGTTTTCTATGTCCATTTTTTATGTTTCTTATCTCTTTGTTGAAGTTCTCCTGAGATCATTGAGCACCCTTATAACCAGTGTTTGGAACTCTGCATCTGGTAAATTGCTTGTGTCTGTTTTTATTTAGTTCTTTTTTTGTAACTTTGTTCATTTCTTTTATTTGAGATAGGTTTCTTTGTCTCCCCATTTTGGCGGCCTCCCTGGGCTTGATTCTATGTATTAGGTAGGGCTGCTGTGTCTTTCTGTCTTAGTAGAGTGGCCTGATGTAGTAGGTGTGCTGTGGGGCCCAGTACACAGTCTTCATGGTCACTTGAGCCAGGTTCTCCAGGTGTGTCCCTTCTCTGGGTTGTATGTACCTTCTTGTTGTAGTTGAGCCTTGGTTCTGTTTGCATGTCAGTGGGTGGGACTAACCCTGGGGCTGATTGAGTGTAATGACTGGCCGTGACTACAGTGGAGGAGCCGTGTGCAGGGGCTGATGCTATGGAGCAGATCCCCTTTAACAGGGCTCTGGTGCCTGCCCATTGTGCCCTTGGGTATGTCGTTTGTGGAGGTGGTTGCATCGTGCTCTGAAGGTGGCCATGATGTGTATGAGTTCTGGGGCCTCTTGGGAAGGGCTCTGTTGTAGGTCTTGGTCAGCTACTGCCTGTGCCCAGCCTGGGGCCACTTGGTAGAAGCTACAAAGAGATTTGCAAATGGTTGCCACTAGTACCAGCTTGGGGCTGCTTAGCAGGAGATATGGGGCATGCTCCAGGCAGTTGCTGCTTGTGTGGGATTTGTGAACCTTTGAGAGGTTTTGTGTAAGTCCATAGCATGAGCCAAGACAGGACATTTGAATGTAAAAGCCACTGAAAGTGGCTTGGGTAGGCCTACAAGTTGGGTGGGGCAAGATCTCCAAGAACCACCAGGACAGGGCAAAATGGTGGCGGCCAGGTTGATGGAGATTGAGATATAGCAGCTGCCTGCCTGTGCATGCTGGGAGATGGGGAGGGCTCAACAAAGAAACAGTGGCTTCTGTCAGCTCCTCCGTTCAATGCTGCTCTTCACCCTCGCCCTGAAGCCAGACAACTCAGCTCCTTCCCATCTGTCTCTGGCACCTTTGGAGCTGCTGCCCCAGCACTGGAGCTCAGAGCGAGTGCATACAACTGCTGCTGCTCTCCATCCCACTCAGCCACAATCTCCACTGGTCTTCATAGCCAGAAGTTGTGGGGACTTCTCCTCTTGGCTCTGAAAACCTAGGCTGGGGAGCCTGGTGTGTGTGGGGCTGGGACCCCTCACTCCTCAGAGGGGGAGCTCCAGAGCTGAGATACCCCTCCCGATTTTTAGTGGTCACACACAGGTGGACCCAGCCCATTCCACATCTCTGCCCATCATGTCACTCTCAGGGTGGCTTCTTCTGTGTGTCCTTAGTTGTATGATGTCTGGTTCAGCTAGACTTCAGGGGATTCTCAGTGGTGGTGGTTCTTTAGTTTAGTTGTAATTCTGAGGTGGTCGTGGGAGGAGGTGAGCATGGCACTTACCTACTCCACCGTCTTGACGAGAAGCACTGAGTCACCCTAGATTTTAACAAATGAGTGTTTAAGTCGAGGAACCTTCATTGTGAACAGATGTTCTTAAGTGAGAAATACATTTTTGGTATTTGAGACCAGAAGTGGATTTGAACTTCATGGAAAATTGGGTGAAATTAGTTACTACTATTAAATGCACAATTCTACTGAACAGCCATCCTTTCTCCATTCAGGATGAGAAGTTTAACCATATTGATGAGTCTGAAATGAAAAAGGTTGAGAAATGCGTGAAGGAAGTGATGGAGTGGATGAGTAACGTCATGAATGCTCAGGCTAGACAGAGTCTCAGTCAGGATCCAGTGGTCCGTGCTCAGGAGATTAAAGAAAAAATAAAGGTGAGTGTTGTGCGTTCACTGCTGGGTTTGCAGTCATTTGAACCTTAAAAATGGCTGTTTTTCTTACAAATCTCACCTCCTCCTGACTGAGACCAGGTTTAGTAGTTTATTATCGATATCACAAAATGCAGATGATCTTAGAAGTTTCTGTTAAATTTCCATTTCATTTATTGTTGAATAACAAGTATTTGTTGAACCCCTACCTGCCACGTGCCAGCCATTGTGGTAGGGGATAACCTGTGAGTACCAAGCCCTGCCACTGTGGAAGGCACCTGCTCCCATGCAGCAGACCTGCACGTCAGATGGTGTTCGGTGCCGGTAGAATAGTCAGAGGGGTCAGGAAGTCTGCACGGTGGGGAGGGTGGACCCTGGAGGGCATTGCATTGGGGAGGCCTTGCTGGGTGTGTGGGGCTTACAGGCAGCTGGGGAGAAAACCAAGGAGCTGCACTGTCTGGACGAGTACGGAGACTCAGGGAAGGGTACGGAGACATGAGCCACTGCCGTTCGTGGGCTGTGATGCATTCCAGCTCTTCACTCGCTGGTTTTCTGATACTGAGGTTAATTAAGCTCCTTAACCTCTGAACCATTTTCCTCTTTGGAGGCGAGGATCATAATTCCCACCTTTTTAATACTGGTGTGAGGATTAAATGAGGTAATAGTATGTGAGGATTTAGCACGTCCCTGAAATGCCACCTCTTCGATCATGCTTCAGGCCTAGTTTTGAGCAGGTGTAATGAGTAAATGGAATTCTTTGAGATAATTGGAGAGTTTGTCAAAAAATACTGGTTCAGATCTATAGGAAAGTAATTGGAGATGAACTGGGTGGGTCTGAGTCACTGTGATTACTGGTTTTGTTTTCCTTTCTTAGGAGTTGAACAACACTTGTGAACCTGTAGTAACACAACCCAAACCCAAAATCGAATCACCCAAACTAGAAAGAACTCCAAATGGCCCAAATACTGACAAAAAGGAAGACGACTTAGATCAAGGCAAAAACAATTTCGGTGCTGAACCTCCCCATCAGAATGGTGAATGTTACCCCAACGAGAAGAGTTCTACCAACATGGACTTGGACTAGATAACGTGAAATTGGCTCCATCCTTCCAGGAATAAATGACTTTTGCCGTCGTATGTGACTCTACGTAACATACTGAGACTATATTTTCTTTTTTAAGGATGTTTAGAAATTTTGTGTATTATATGGAGAAAGAAAGCTTTAGTCTGTAGTCTCCACAATCCTAAAAGGGAAAATTGCCTTGGTAACTTTCAGATTCCTGTGGAATTGTGACTTCATACTAAGCTTCTGTGCAGTGTTACCATTTGCATCACTGAGGATGAAATTGACTTTTGTCTTTTGGAGAAACTGAAACCACTTACTGCTTGTTCCAGAGGGCTGTGGGGAAAGTCGTTAAGCACCTGCTCCGCCAAGGTAGTTTTCTTGCGTTTTGCTCTCCATTTCAGCATGTGTATGGATGTTTATATACAAGACAGTCTGATTCCATAAGGGCTTTCCAAAATTCTGTCCAATAGAATATGACCCCTTGCTTTGATAATAAAAATGTATTGATTAATGCAAAAGCTAATGATATGTGTTTGCAGCATGCCGAACAAAATCTTAAACTCTCTCTCGTTATACAGTACATTGTCATGTGAAGGTATAAAATGGAAGAGATGTGGATTCTGTTTGTAACCAGTATTGTGAAGCCTTTTATGAGCTTTAAAATAAAGTTCATCTTATGGTGTCATTTCTAAAAGGTTTTGTCACTGACTTAAAAATGGGGTGGGGAGAGTGGTGTGAACTATAGAGCAGAAACGAAGTCACTGTGTGAAAACATGGTGCTTTCTTGCTGCTCCTTATGTATCCTGTCTCTTCTCTAAATGAAAATGACTTTCTCCTGATAGAAAAGTAGTGCATGTTTATTACACTTAAAATTTTAAGAACACAGTGTTGAATGAATAGAATGTATAATCCAGCCCCCAGAAAAAAGCACTAACTCTTACTGCATATCCTTCAAGCCTTCTAATGAAAGTGTGTGCAGTGTCTGTGTCTGTGTGTGTGTGTGTGTGTGTGTGTGTGTGTGTGAATGTTACAGTGCTGTGTAGGCTGCTTTTTAAAACTATACCAGGTAAATAAGTAAATGCAATTGGGCGTTATAACTTACTGCTGTGCCGAGTTCCGTTAAATTAAAGACATAAAAATCCATTTGCCCAATCCCAGTATTGGTGGGTTTAGGTGTTTCCCGAGTTTTTGCTGTTCTAAATGCTGCCGTGAATCCTGTCTGGTTGTTTGCCAAGGGTAAAACTGAAGGAATGTTGGGGCGGGGTGAAGAGAGGACACGTGCAAGTAGGTAACCACTGAGGTGCAATGAGGGCCACCTTGCCCTCACCAAGGGGCGATACTAGTTGTGTTTGAGTCCGTTCGCATGTGGTTTGTAAATAGTACAAACGCGTGACATATTTGAAAGCTCTAGGATAATTAGCTTTTCCAGGCCCTAGTGGTTTTGTTTTCTCAGAATTGCTGTAGTAGAGTGGGGGTCCCTTAATTCTTACTATACCTAAAGACAGGAGGCAGTACGGTGCAGCAGAAAGAGCACCCCTTGGATAGGAAAAGAATTGGTTTCATGTTCAGGGCTCCAAACTGTGCTTCTGCAAGCACTGGTTTTTAGGCAGATCACCCGACATGTCCGAATCTCGTTTCCTCACCGACGTCTACGTAACTGTTGGCTGAGTACCTGAGGGGGACTCCTCGTGGCAGAGTATTTCAGCCTCAGCACCATTGACATTTGGCACTGGGGCCGGGGAGGAGCTGCCCTCCGCATGTTTGACAGCATCCCTGGCCTCTACCCACTAGATGCCCCTGTCATGACAACCAGAAATGACCCCTGCCCCTGGAACCCCTGTTCTCGGGAAAGTGACTTTGAACTCAAAATTATACACAGAGAAGGCAGTCGATACCTTAATGGCTTCCAGGGACCCTGCACGGTGCTCCCTCAGGTTTCACAGTAGTTCTGAGGAGAGTACTATTCCCCGTTCTGCAAGTGGAAAGATGGGGTGAAAGACAGTCCAACGAAGTTAATCAGAACCCAGATGACGACTCCCAAGTCTCTTCCCTGTGTTAGCAGTGATGACAGCATGCACTTACCCAGGTGTGACAGCGTCACTGAGAACTTGGTGGGAGGACTGACACTACATGTTCCGAAATTATCTGCACAACTCAACCATGGGTGAGGGGTATGGACAAAGAAATGGGTCACCCACAGAGCTGGGTGCACCTTGGCAGTCAGGCACCTGCTTCAGCCACAGAAGGAACCTACCAGGCATCCCGGGTCCATCCTTCCTGTCCATCTGGGGTTGTCCAGTTCTTGCCCCACTGCCCCTGCCTGTTACCCACTTGGGAGCTCCCCCTCCCCCAAAGAGCTCACTTGCTGCTGAGAACTGTCTGCCACGCAGAGTGAATGTCATACCACGTTCCTCACAGAAACTAAGGCTGTGTGACGCTGAGACCTCTGGGAGAACAGAGCTGGAAACACGTCCACAGTGGCCAACCCCGGTTGTAGATTGTCTCAGGGTGGCCAGGGGAGGGCACATGGGGCTCGGAGCCACCACTGGCCCTTTCTGGGTCTGGCCTCTGGGCCGGGGCCTCTTAGGCCACTAGACCAACTCTGGATGGGAGCTGCACAGGCTAACAAACCCCACTTCCTTTGAAGAAGAGGGGTTGGGCTGTCACAGCCCATCCTGGCAACCAAGCAGAGCAGTCACAGTCTGACAGCATGCTCTGGTTGGTGGGGGCAGCTCTGAGCTTGTTGAAGAGGGTCCCTGATGGTGATGAGCCCCTCCTTGGAGGCCACAGAGATGGTGGAGCAGGGCTGTGGCTTCCAGTGGAGATGGAGTGACCCCTAGGGACACGCTGCCCCACACCTGGTTTCCCTGGCCACAGACAGCAGCCCTGTACCCACATCCTCCCACCCATCTACAGGTGTACATGCATGTGCGCACACACACTCGCCACATCTCACACCGCAGACACTACATGCACGTGAACGCATGCGCACCGCACGTGCCACTTGGATCCACCCCACCCCTCACCTGCCTCTTTCCCTGAACCCCCATGGCCCCCCAGGGAACCCACTTCCATCTCTCCTGTTGTGCTGAAGGATCGCTGTGTCACGGGCTGTATATAGTTCTCTCTCCCACCACACAGTGCGCCACTTGAGGACATGAACTGCTGCTTAATCTCGTTGGGGTCCCCCAGGGCCAGGCACAGAGCCTGACACACAAACGAAACGTTAATTAAGTCACTGGTTTTTAACTGTCGGTCCACCTACCAGCTTTGGTCCACCAGAAATTTCTTGCTGGTGAAATAGTTTATCACCATGATGTTTGCTGCCACTGTGTGATACGCCTAGACAACGCAGCAGCGTCATGCAGTGAGCCAGCGCTGTCCCCGACTACGAGCATGCGCAAGAGGCATCACGCCTCAGGACCCTCGCATGGCCTGGCGCCAGCTGTGCTTTGAGCACGACTGAATCGCAGCCGCAAGAAGCACTGCAGCCTTATCATAATAGTACTGTTAGGTGGCCTTGGACAGATACTGTCCGTCAAGGAGCTATGGAGGGGGCAGGTACATCTGTTAGCTCTCCTGTCAATCAATGCAAAGCAGGTTATTTCTTGTGTTGTTATGCTGTAAAGTTTTAAACTCTACAAAATAGAAAGAAAAAATATTAAAAGTTACTCTCTAAAAATTTCTGTTGTATTCTGTGATTTTTATTTCTGCCTTAGCAGTCTCTGAAATAATTTTACTATTTTCACGGGTCCCCATGTGTAAAAAGGTTGAAAACCACTGAGGTTTAAATTTGTCATTTAAACCACTGAATTAAATGACAAATGAAGTGATTAATGGGTAGGCCCTGGGCAGACCCCCCCATTCTGGAGAAGGAGAACCTCAGCATCCGCACGGTTCCTGTGGCTGCTGTAATGACAGCCACACATTGGGTGGCTTACAACAGAAACGGATTCTCTCTGGGGGCCAGGCTCACGCTCCCCCGTGGTGGGGTGGGGGTGGCTCCAGGAGCACCTGCCTTGCCTCTTCCAGCTTCTGCTGGCCTCAGGCGTTCCTTGGCTTTGTGGTCACACCATCTCTGTCTCTTCTTTCCCCTTTCCCCCTCATGCCCTCTTATCTCCTGCCTCTCTGTTGTAAGGACACATGTGATGTCATTTGCGTAACCCCATCCATAAAGACCTGCTACCCGGTGAGGTCACATTCCCAAGCTCCAGGCATTAGAACTTGCTCTCTTCGGGGCCCTGACTAGCCCACCCCTAGGCCCCGGGGTGCATGAGAATAACACACGGCCTGCGTCTTTTTGGGCAGTGTGTTTCTGTCTGTGTTTCACCCAACAGAAATCTCCTGGACAAAAATGGGCTTGCTTGGTGGTTGACCAGGAAAATGAAACGAGTAATTAAAAATGTTTCAACCTTTAGTAATAGCTCTGAGGATAATAAAGATCCACACCGATGACTTTTTTCCACATGGGAGTTGCTACGATGAGAGGGAGAAGTACACAGGGAGGGCAGGAGGCACGTTTCTGGATGGGTGGTTGGGGAAGGTGTAAACAAAATACGTCAGAGCAGCCAGATCATTCCTGCCTGGCATCTCGAGTGCAGAACGCACTCCTTGGGGTCTCCAGACGCAGGCGGAGGGCGAGGGGAAGGCCGGCAGGCCCACGTATAACCGGAGCTCAGCAAGGGCAGGTGGGGGTAAGAGGGAGGGAGCAGTAGGGATGGCCACAGGGAGGGGCCTGGAGGTCGGGGTGCAGGGAGGACGGAGTGGCCTCTGGCATCTAGAAGAATGACCCTCCCCATCCTGAATCTCAGAGGGACCCAGCCGAGCTGCCAGGAGCTGCCACCAGCCTCCCCTGAGCGCCTGGGTCCCTCCCTGATGGCCCCCTACCTTCCACCACAGCATCCTCCAAAGAGGGAACTGGGCTGTGCTGTGCAGGTCAGCCCAGCAGGGCTGCTCAGAGTCGTCCTGGCGGGGAGGACAGGGGACAGTCCCAGTCCTCTGACACCACTAATCGGAGACCAGGATCCTGGCGGGACTTCCTTCCTCTTGGCGGGTCGCAGGTACAGGGCTGGGCTGCGTCCTGCTGGGAAGAGTCCAGTGGGAGGAGGGGAAGCGCCCCCCCAGGCCCCGACTGGAGCCCTCCACCTGAGAGAGTGCCAGGCCTGTCCGCTCGCAGCGCCTCGGCTCCCTCTTCTGTTAACTGCTGCCTGTCCCCCTCCCCCGGGATCCCCCGGGGAGAAGGCATCATTGGCTCAGTAGGTTCGGGCTCTCCTGAAAGCCCTGCTCCACTGCCAGGCGTTGGCGTCCCAGACCCCACCCAGTCCCGGCCTTCCCGCCGCCTTCCCGGCCTTCCCGCCGCCTTCTCGCCACATTCTCCCCGCCTGATGGCTGAGGAGGCCGAATGCTGTCCTTCACCCCCAGAGGGAAAGAGGACCCCTGCAGGAACCCAGAGACATCGGTCCCAGACCTGGCTCTGCCACCTTCCTGCCGATGAACTTGATTGAACAAGCTACTTCTCTGTCATGGACTGGATGTGGGTGTCCCACCCAACCTCATGTGTTGGAGCCCTAAACCCAACAGGATGGTGTTGGACGTGGGGCCCTTGGGAAGTGATTAGGTTTAGATGAGGCCCCCGGAGTGGGGCCCCATGCTGGGATTTGGGCCCTTATCAGAAGAGAAGGGGACTAGAGAGCTTCCTGTCTCTGCCCCGTGAGGACACAGCAGGAAGGCGGCCGTCCACCTGAGAGGCCCTCGCCGAGAACCCCATCGCCAGCACCTCGACCTCAGACTCCCACCCCCGGAGCTGGGGGAAACACGTGTCTGTCACTTAAGGCACTCAGTCGGCCACAGTTTGTTACAGCAGCGGAGCTGGCCCACTCCCTGTGCCTCAGTTTCCCTGAATGTCCACCAGGAGTCACCAGAGGGACCGGGCCAGCACCCAGGCTCCTCAGAGGCAATAACTCCAGGGTCCTGGTCCGCAAATTGTGATAATTGTTTGTCTCACAGGGTTGGGGGGAGGGGGAATCGAAAGCAGAAATATGGAAGGTCTTTCAAAGCAGAAGAAGCTGCCCATCAGGTGGAAAAGGCTTCCACGGAAAAGCCTGCACGGAGCACGCCTTCATCGGGATTGTCGTTCACACGGCACCTGCCGCGGGAGGTTCCTCAGCACACACAGCCCACCGGGTGCACCTTGAGGAGGGGGCTCGCTGGGCAAGCAGGTTTGGGAAGCTGGTCCTCTCCCGGGGTCTTGCTTGCACGTGAGAAGGTCAAGGGCCCCGAGAAGCACCGTCTAACGGTCTTTAATCCAGCATTTGCCAGACTTAGGTCTTCCGAGAACCGAGGGTCCTGTTTGCACCCGTCGCTCCTGCTGGTTTGATGGACAGGGGAGCAGGATGCCAGCCCAGAGGCGGGAAGGCATGGGCAGGGGGCAGAGAGGGCAGCTGGGTCAGGAGATGTCAGGCGTTTCACTGGTTTGCCCCCTCGTCCGTCAACAAGGCCAGGCCGACAGGAAGCCACACCTGGAGGCTTCTGGAATGCTGCTTGGCATGATTCACTCCTCCCCGCCCCTCCCCTTCCCCACCTCACTCCTCCCTTCCCACATCTGCACTTGGAGCCTGACGCCCTCCCAGTCCCTGTGGAGCAGCCCGCCCGGCCCAGCCCTTTGTGCACAGCAGCGAGCTTCTCCGAGCTCCGCCCCCCGCCCCGCCCTCTATCCCCCCTCCCTCCCCCTGTTTTTATCTTCCAAATGATGAGCCTATCCAACTTAATGGACTCATTTATTTTCTCTGTATCACATGCACGTGGAAATGACCATAACCGGGGCTGATGGTGCCCTGTAGTCCCCGCCGAAGCACCTTGGGAACCCTGATGAGAGCTTGGCCGTGGGGATGCGAGAGGCCCCTGACTAGACAGAAGGTTTCCTTGCTCTCTGCTTACCCGGTCCCTTCATTTCCAATTTTGAACGTGTCTGGGGCTCTACGCAGAGGTCCGCGGCAGGACCATGCTGTGTGATCAGTGTTCTAGGAGGCTGCCCAGGAAAAGCCTGAGACATCATTTTGCTGGCAGAGCAGGTGTCCTGCTATGAGCTGTGACATAACCAGTGAGCAATAGCTCAGGAAACGACCTTCTTTTCCATTTCCTAAAGGGCAAGTGTTTCTTGGAAATCCATGTAGTTCACTGAGCTCGAAATCAAGCCTCCATCTTCCAGGGCCCTCCCCACCCCCTTGCTCCCGCTTTGACCTCCACAGGCCTGGGCACTAAGCCCGTCCCTTCTTCCCCAGGAAGCCCAGCTTCTACCTGTACTTGCCAAGGGCGTGTACGTGCGGGGCGGGGCAGGGGTTCCAGTGTCTGTTGCTCTTGCCATGGCAGTTAGGGGCTGAGTCCCCTTGTGTTCCAGGACTATGGCCAACAAGCAACCTTCTGTTGGCCAAAAGGAGGACAAAGTCGAGGTGAGCTCCCCCAACGCCCCCAGCAAGCCCTCCGCGCCTTGCTCAGCAGCGTGATCTTGAGACACACGTTTATTCTGGGTCCTTCCCTGACTCTTTCGGGCTGTGATGCACATTCCATGCTGATCTGCCTGCGAGTGCAGTCACCATAGGCACCTTGGATGTGCCAGGGCCAACCTGGATGTGCCAGGGCCAACATGGATGTGCCAGGGCTAACCTTGGCACCGGCCTTTTCCCCCACCACCTTGTCTCACCCCTCTTGCTTTCCTGTGAGCCTAGGAGGTGCACCCCCATCCAGCACTAGGGGAGCAGGCATGCCCTGGGGGTCTGCCAGGGTTCTATAGGACTCACTGGGGTAGCTCCAGGAGGTGGAGTGGAGAAAACCGAGCGGCCACTCTGCTCAAAGGTCCCTGGGAGAACACAGACACGTTCATAAACAGTGAACACAGGATGGAAGGTAACCTGTCTCCTCATCGGAGCGGAGCTTGGCTAGGCCTCCTTCGTCCTTGCTAGGGTGGCTTTATCAAACTCAGTGTACTTCTGCAGAGCGTTAAAAGTCATTTCGGGGTGACTGGCCCCAGAGAATCTAGCCAGGAGCACCTCCTCCAAAACGCATCGCCCTGGTGAGTAAGCTGCTCAGTGTGCAGTGAGAACACGCAGCGTCCCAGCAACGGCCGGAAGACACGGGGGCGGGGAGAGCGGTGACCTGCTGGAAACGAGCCAGGGCGCCCAGCCCGCAGCGTCCCCAGGCCTGAAGGGTCCCCACCAAGGCAGGACCCTGGGTGAACACGTTTCGTCACCAAACCCACGGCCTTCGGTCCGGCGGGGTTCTCCACGTGCGAATGCTTTTAGATTTTGCTCGTGTCGTGGAAGGAAGCAGACTCTCCGGTGCGGGCTGGATCGTGTCTCCCCGACCCCAAACTCGCGCGTTGACTTTCTAACCCCCAATGTGACTGTCTTCGGAGATAGGGCCTTTAAGGAAATAATTAAGGTCGAATGAAGTCCCACTATGTGAGGTGCCTGGTGTAGACCAGTTCAGAGAGGCGGACAGTGTGGGGTGGTTGGCGGGGGCTGGGGGCGCGGTGGGGAGCTTGTGTTTAATTGGGGCTTTCTGGTTTGCAGCGTGAAAGGAGTGAAGGGTGCTGATGGCCGCCCAGCGACGTGGATGCACGTGACACCGCGGAACTGAGCACTTAACAACGATGATGTTGTGAGTGTATTACCACGATCAAAGAAGAAAAGCAAATCCTCAGCCTCCCCGGAGCTCCCAGGTTTCCTGGATTTGAGCCTCGTGGTCTCGCTTTCAGTCTCCAACTCTTCCTCTCGGATGCGGGGAGACGTTAACAGCCCCCAACAGGAGGCAAAGTGGAGGTGACACATTAAAGGTCCGCAGGGGGAACCCATTTCCAGCTCATGCGGCCTTGCTCGCCCGCAGGCCTTTCTCTCTCCGCTCCCCACCCCTGTCTGCTGAGAGTGACGTCAGACTGTTCACACTAATTGTCCACAGGGTCTTCCAAATAAGGTGACAACCTCCTAGCCAACGGCACGTGAGGCGACCACCGTGCTCAGGTCTGACCTCCAGGAAGCGCCAGTGCTGCCCGTGCTGGGGCGAAGGCGGGACCTCACTTCTGCGGCGTTCGCACGGGCTCTCGGCAGCGGCGCGGGGCCGGCGTCGCCTTTGGGGAGCAGAGGAGGGGCGCCCCAAACCCAGCAGCCGCAGAAGTTTAAGTAATAAATGCGGCTGCGAACAGGGGTTTAAAGGAACCGCTCGGCTGAAAGGTCAACATTGTCTTCTTGGCAAGGAGTGACTTTATTTTCATCTTAATGGCAATGGAAATAAACCTTTGGAGCGAAATGCCACCACTTTCCCACCGAAGATTTTAAAGACTCTTAGGCCCTCTCAGAAAGGGCTTCCTGGAGGAATCTTGTTTTCTCTCTGGTGAAGGGGACTAGGAATAGGTAGGATACTAAATCTACGGTAAACATTGCTTTTTCATCCCATAGTGTTTTCAGTAGTTTCAGGTTCTAATCACTGCCTGTGTCTTGCAAGCACAGGGCGGCAGGTCGCGATGCTGGATCATTGTTTCCCGGCAGTCGAGTGTGCACACCTTGTCTCTGAGTCCAGACCGTGGCCCCGGAGGGCAGCGCCAGGCCTCACATCCGCCCTGGTCCCCTCCACGCACCTCCCACGGAGCTGAGCCCACAGGAGGGGCTCAGAGATGTTGCCGGAGGAAACGAGTCATTTGGGCTTTTCCTTGGCTGGTAAGTTATCACTGGTCTAGAGCAGGAGGCTGGAATCCGGGGCCCCTGGCTGGCTAAGGCTGTGCTGGTGGGGCCTCAGGAGATGTAGGACTTCCTCGATCTTATGCAAAAAATACCCAGTGCCCTGGTCTCCCCTCTGTGACTGCACGGGTGTGAGGCGGTGGCCCGCTGGCTGATGGCAGACGACTGTCTGCGGACTGCCCTTGGCGAGGACGACCTGGACTTGGGGTGGGCAGGCGAGTGGCGGGAAGCCCCCGGCTGGTGGGTCAAGCCCGTTTCCCAATTTAGCACACCCTAAAACTGCTGGGTAAATGGACCCACCACTTGCCTCCCCGGTGTGCTTTTCAGATGGTCCCAGGACTTGGAGGGAGAGGGAAGGATTGGCAGGCCCGGCCCCGGGCACGGGGCCCGGCACAGAGCAGGAGGCCGTCACCATTTTTTGAATGGGTAAGTGAGGGCCTGGGCCCATGATCACATTCGCAGAGAGGAAGGGGGCCTCGAAGAAAAGGTGGGGAGCATGGGGTGGGGGTGGGAGAAGTTTGGCACCATAACATACACGCTGTAGGACACACAGACCCAGGCGGCGGGTATAGGGTGATGCAAGGACCTGGGAGCCAGGAGCCCCCAGAGAGGGCTGACGCGGAGAGTGGCATAAAGATCTGGAAGGCACGTGGACTTCTCTGGACATGTCAGGAAGCGATGTCTGATCTGGGCTGGGGAAGCAGGCCTGCCTGCTGGGCCCAAGAGGCAGCTAGGAGTAAAATCGGTGCTGGGAGCGCTTTGTACCGATGAGGGGAGAGTCTGTCACGCGGGCAGTGGGTGAGGAACGCGCTCCCTGGAGGAGGTGGGCTCCCCGTGAGATGGGCTTTGATGGCCGGGTGCCCGGGGATGTGGGCTGAGCAAGCTGAACCCCTAAGTTCCCTCCCAGCTCTAGGAATCTCCATCCTTCAAGGGAAGCCAGAAGCCAGGCCGGCGCCCTCGACCTGGGAAGCCGTCTGCCTGGAGCCGAGATGGGATCAGCCGACGGCCGGACCTCGCCTGCCTGCTCCGCCTTCCGCACCATCACAGGGGCTGGGAGGATTCCTTCTGCAGTACGTGTGCCCGAGAGGACACCCCAAACGAGAATCTCCCCATCCCAGCTGGAGGTGGCAAGGGGAAGGCGCCGTTCTGGTGCCTGTGGTTCCGAGACAGAGAGACACAGAAATCAAATCCTCAACCACCCACAGCTAATTTCCCTTCCTGTCCCCCCGAAGCCAGAAGAGGCAGAGGGGTCCCTCCTTCTGTGGCTGTTCACACCCCAGGCTCCCCTGGAACCTCAGGTCTTCCCACACATGCCCTCGGGTCAGTGTCACCTCCCTCCCCGGGGAAGTTCTGCTCCTAGAAGCTTCCTTCCCACCCCATGTTGCTAGCAAGCAGGTTACTTGCTAACACACACACACACAAACAAACAAACAAACAAAAACTGTCTTTGGGGCTGAAATGTTGATGGAAATGGGACAACAGAACCTGAGTGGCAGCCACGGGGATTTGGTTTCCCAGCAGTCTCAGGTCCAAATTCCGGAGGACGCTGTCCCCGTCTCCCTTCCTACAGAGCGCCCATCTGCCCACTGTGGCTTCCCCGTGCCCCGAGGGCCTGAAACCCCCTACGCTCCTCCAGAGAAGGATTTTGGGAGGTGGCCCCATGGGAAAGGGAAGAACCAGAATGTCTTTTCTCGAGACCGGTGCTACAGAGTGCAAAGTGTCCCTGGCCCTTGTCCCCTCACTCTCTCACTAGCTGCAGATGCTGTGTGAGGAGAACGGGCTTGTGCTGGCGCTGGGCAGCCTCTTCCTCCCGTGTCCTCAGAGCATTCTTGAGGACCCAGCCACGGTCCCCCAAGGTGCCCGTTCTGCTTGAAAGCTGCTGGGAAGGTGGCACTGGACGGCTGTCGGAGGGAAGGTCAGTGGCCGTCTCCTTCCCACCCCCTCCGCAGTCGGTGGGTGCTCATGTCTGGGGTCTCCCTTCTGTGGCCCCCTCACTGCCCGCAGAACGAGCCAGACGCACCTTAGCGTGACCTTCAAGCTCCAGGGTAACTTCTGACCTCATTTCCTCCTGCACCTGACGTCCAGCTCCTCAGACGTCCCACTTCCAGACCGGGCTCAAACTCCCTGCCCCGTCATCCAGACCCCTGTCCCTGCTGTGGCCTCCTGGAAAAGCCCCAGCAATACGTAACACCCCCGAGTTAGGAGCCCCCCCTCTGAGTGTCCCGGCCGTTTATACATTGCTGTATCATCTGTGACATCGTATGATTATTATTTTCTCAGCGTTCCTTCTCACAGGCCGTGGGATTCTCTGTCGGCCACCACATTTCGTGCCCGTCTGTATCGTCTGTGCACAGCACAGTGAAAGTGTTCAAAAAATGTGTCAAACACACTGGCAGTTGAATGACTAAATACTTCCAGGGAGTAACGTGCCACTGATCCTTGTGTGACTTCAGCCCTTGCAATGGCCGTGCTTCTCTGGGACAGTGCGTGCATAGCTGTGTTTTTCTGCTCATCATTCACTAACCTGCCAGCTCCACGAAGGCAGGACCGTGGGGTGACCATTTTGCACTGCATCGTCAAGGAGCAGCGCACGCTTGGCCCACAACAGGCACTTGACAAATTCTGGTTGGATGTCAACGTATTTCTTGGGCAGCTACTATAACCCAGGCACTGGGCTGGGGCTGGGAAATAACTTCATGGACTTAGTGCGTCGCTGACTTGTGCCTTTGCAATGTGAATATTCACAGGGAGCATAAGACAGGGTGGTGGGACAGTGGCACGTGGGACAGTGACCTTCCTTTCTTAACACTTGTCCTTTTGGCATGGCATCCACACAGTTTTGAGGGAGGTCACTCAGTCTTGGGAAACTGTAGAAAGTTGGGGGCCGATGAGAGTCACAATGAGCCCCCTGGTTCTGAGTCCCTCACTAAACCATGGAGCCGCGGACTTGTCATCCCTTAGGCTCCCTGGCCGCCCCAGTACGGCACAGGATTGCACGTAAGGCAGAAGCAGGACGTGGAGGCTTCTTTAGGGAACGTCACATCCTTCACATCTTGGGCGGCCCACCCTGCGTGCACTACAGGACTCTCGTCCAGACCCCTGACAGCTGTCTCCTATGACCTTGCCCCCCAACCTGGACACAGGGCCGTCAGTCTTCCTGGACTGGAAGTGGGTGCCTGGAGTTCAATGCTCCTGGCTCCCCTGGGTCCCCGATCATGAGTCCTGCCACAAGAAAAGCAGAGGTTCTGAGACCCTGTGACCACCCCCAGCAGGACCAGGAGAGTCAGGGTGCACCGCTGAGTGAAGGAGACCCTCTACGTGTGCCATTGCTTTGGCTGAGAGCCTGGCAGGCCACCAGGACACACCAGGCCATCCTGCCAGTGTGGCAGTGGCTTCCAGAACTGATGAAAGTCATGTGGTATGTCTTGTTCCAAAGCCACACAGGGGACGTTGTACAAGCAGTGAAATGAGCTGCCAACACGTTTGCAACTTCAGAGAGAAGGCATCGGCACATTCTGTAACCCTGCGCCTCACCCCTCCAGTGATGTAAGATTTTCAAAATGTCAAAGCAAATTCCCCTGGTGCCAGTGGGAATAGAAAGCAATCCACTCCCGGCGCCCGGGTGATTGCATCGCAGCAAATCCGAGCCAGCCGACAGGCTCTCGGTGGGTGGCCGCAGAGCTTTGCATTCCTAGTGGGACTCAGAGCCGTGGCATGTGCGAAGCACACGCCATCAGCCCCAGGGCCCGTGACGCCCAAGGACAGCTTCCGTGCCCACACGTGCCAGGCAGTCCTTTCTCAAATCATCTGAGGACGCGAGGCTTAGGCTGAGCCTCACGTACATGAAGAACTCCCGATGTTTAAAGACTTGTGCAAATCCCTGGCCACTCCACGTAGCAAGCAGGGGAGAGGGAATGCCACACGTAGATGTAAAACTTGGTCGTAGTCAGTGTTTTCAATGTGCTCCGCCTCTCCCATCCTCTTCCCCATCTCTAAGCCATAAAGGGCTTCTCTTTCTGCAGAGATGCGGACGGACGGCATGGCAGCTTCTTTCCATTTCGAGGGGGATGAGGGCATAGATAGGAGGCAGGACGAAAGAGGAAGAAACTAAAGAGATGGGCAGTTCACAGAGAGGGTGACCTCCAGTTTGGGGTGGGGCAGGAGAGGACACGGCCAGCCTGTGCACAGGGTCAGAAATCCAGGCAAGGCCTGAGGGCTGCAGGAGCGAGGCATGCCGGCTTCGGATTCCCAGGGAATGCCCCGTCTGCCCCTGCTTTTCTAGGTAGCACTTCGTGGTACTGTGATTCATAAGGAGAAATACTGTATTTTGTCTTTGTCCCCACTGAGAACCATAGACAGGATGGGACCCCAGATGGGGACAGTCTTGTTCTCAGATGGGAGAAAAGTGTCCCTTACCAGGGCCACTGGCATTGCATTGTTACAATGGACAGAACTAAACCTCATCGTTTCAACCTGTGGAAACTATGGGGTTTACCTGTGACAGTGGCGAGCCTTGTCCTAACAATTACATCGTGCTGTCTTCCTTCTAATAACTATCTTTCGTTCCACCTGAGTTCCTAGTTGACAGACAACAGCCCTCTTCGCGGTGTGCAAAATTAAATGCACGGAAAATCACAAGCGGACACGGATCTCTGATTCGGTCACTTTCCTCCCGTTTCGAGAACCACAGAAACCAGCCAACTCCTGAAATGCTTTGGGTGTCCCCATGATTGACAGAACTGAACTATTTGGGCTGAAAAATCAATTCAAGGAATGAAGACAATCTGATTAGGCATGCCAGAAATTGAGCTCTTTGATTCCTAGTTGATTAGTTTTTATTTGATAGGAATAAGATTCTGAAATAAGTGACGAACCATTATTTCCAAGGTAGGATTTCAATATATGTTAAACGCACTTCGGGAGTGATTCTATATGCCTGAATCATCACAGGCAAGACGCTAATCTTGTAATCATGAGTTCAGATTAGAAGAAAATGGAGAGGCACCAGGGAAAGAAAATAGGGTAGAAGACACCTCCTCGAGTACAGAATGATAATTATCTGATGGCCGCAAGGTGTGAAAAAAAAATGTCTATTAAACTATGTGGCTTTGGAGGATGCCTTTGGATGACTTTGACTTTCAAAACAAGTAAAAAAGAAAAGCAGAAGTCCACAAATCTTACCGTGTTAATCAAATTTGCTTGGAGGCCTGAAATGAGTTTACGTCTTGGTTGTATCACCGACTGGCCGTAACACCCCCTTTTATGTAAAGCATTCTCGTGGCTGCCCTGGGGCGGGCTGTGAGCTCCCGTGTGGGCCCACGCTGGTCCCCACACTGGTCCCCACGCAGTGAAGTCCCAGCCCATCCCAGCCTCCGGACGCCATTCAGAGGACTGTCCTCCTTCGCCTGGTCTCACTCCCTCTGGGAGCTCCTGTCCTCCAGCGACTGTCAGACACACATCCGCGGTGTGATCAAAAGATGCAATGAATGTTTAAATAAAAAAACATAAAAGACCATTGTTCGAAGTGAGGGGCAGTGTTTTGAGGGGGGTTAATGGCAATGTGTCTTTTACTGTAATGACATTTTTTTTTTATTTAAACGTTTACTGTATGTTTTTATCACACCTCACACCATCCGGTGGTTTTTAGCATACACAGTAGTGCAACCATCAGCACTATCTGGTGTGAAACCGTTTACACTACTCCAAAGGGAAGCCCCTGGGTCCCCGTTAGCAGCCGCTCCCCATTCCCACCTCACCCCACCCCCGGCAATGATTAAAGGGCTTCCGGGCTCTGTGGGCTTGCCTATCCTGGACGTTCCCTGTAAATAAAGTCCTGCAGCGAGTGGCCTTTCGTGACCGGCTTGCACTTCACATTAAGGCTTTCAAGGGTTGCCCGCGTCGTGACCCGTGTTGGCACGTCCGCCCTTCGTTGTTGCTGCATAACATTTCAGAGAATGGATATGCCACATTTGTTTACCTTTTCTATCAGTTCATAGATATTTGGGTTATTTCCGCTTTCTGACTGTTATGAATAATGCTGTTATGAATATTCCCATGCGAGTGTTTGCATGAGCACAGGTTTTCATTTTCCTTGGGTATAAAACTAGAAGTGGAATTTCTGGGTCACATGGTAACTCCGTGATTATTAGCATTTGAGCTGCCAAAATGTGTTCCCAAGTGGCCCACCGTTTTACATCCCCCCAGAGGTGTACGAGGGGTCCACTGTCCCCACAGCCTCGCCAACACGTGTTATCAGTTACCTTTTAGCCATCCTAACGGGTGCGAAGTGGGGTCTCATGGTGGTTTTGGTTTGCATTTCCTGAATGACTACCGGGGTAGAGCACCTTGTCCTGTGTTTACTGGCCATGTAAATACTGTCTTTGAAGAAATTACTATTCAGGTCCTGGACCCATTTTTAAAACTGGCCTATTCGTGCTTTTATTGCTGAGCATTAAGTTCTTTATAGTCCAGATGCAAGTCCTTTCTCAGATAAATGATTTGCAAACATTCCCTCCCATTCTGTGCGTTGTCTGGTCACTTTCTTCATGGTGTCCTTTGAAGCACAATTTTTAAATTTTGATAAAGTCCAACCTATCTATTTTGGTTTCCTGCACTTTTGATGTCATATCTAAAAACCCACTGGAGAACGGGGACTGTTGGCTTCTCCCACGCTGCTGTTTGGTTGTGGGGTTTCCACATTATTTGGAGCTGTCACACAAGTCCTAGGCCACCCCTTGCCAGTGTGTTGACTGTGAGGTGAAGTGACAACCCTGCTGTTCATGGCTTTCCCCACAGTGGGAAGGGCTGGGTGGGGGAGGGTGGCTAGCTAGTCATTGGGGCCCTGTCCTTTCACTTCCTTTGATGTCTGGCAGGGAGGTAAACGGCCTTGAACTTGCAGGTCTTCCACCCACCAAAATGCTGAGTGAAGAGAGTGACAAGACGGCAGAGCGAGTGGGTACCAGAGGGTAAAGGGGAGGGGGCGTCAAATCTACGGTGATGGAAGGAGAGCCACCTCTGGGTGGTGAGCCCACAGTGCAGCACGTCGACGGTGCGCCGTGGAACTCTACACCTGGAACCTCTGTCATTTTACTAACCAATGTCACCGCCATACACTTAATAAAGAAAAAAATAAAGACAGCAGAGTGAGCCGGCGTATCTGGGTGAGCAAGTCAAGGGTCAAAGCAAACTGCTCGGACCCCCGTGTGACGCTTGTACCCTTCCTGTCACGAGCAGAAATCAGAAACATTTCACTTAACTTCTGAACTTTATTCTCAGTTTTAAGTGAAGGGGGAGCAGTCAGTTCCTTCGCATGGTCTGTAGCAGTTCTTCTCCAACAGAGCCAGACAGAGATACACGTTTAAATGGTTGTCATGGAAACCAGCCAGCATAGTTCCCCCTCCCCCATGGTCTGAAAGAAGATGAAGAGTTGAAGCAATCACCATGGAAACCTAGAGCAGATTTAAGAGGGGTTCAGCTTCCCAGACAAATCTTCAGGTGCTGGGGTCCTGCTGGAACTTGAATTCCTAGTCTCCACTGTGACTTCCAGAATCAAGGCTGACCCAGAGGCCACGCCCACAGTCCTGGGCTCAGGGCATCCACGGGGTCCGCAAGGCGGGGGTGTTCCCCCGGCACTCAGACTTTTACTCGTCCCGTTTTGAGCTAGACCTTGGGGCAGAGGGGCTCTCCTGACCATCCTTCCCTATAGCTTATTCCCCGCTCCCATGAACTTCCTGACGATGGAGGGAACCCATAGTTTCACAAAACGGACCCCTGCTCAGGTTTGCAGGAGGGAAGACATTCAAGGCCCAGGTTTGGTGTCTCTATGGCCTTGATCAACATATGTCCCCACTTTGTGTTCATTAGTAACCAACCAAAGCCCGCAACCCCTGCCGTCCATGGCCCTCAGTTACAGGTAAGCACTCCCCACAGGGCACAGTGGACATCAGCCCATTCTCCACCACCAAGAATGCTCCGTCAGTCTTAGCAAACATCACAACGATGTTGCTAACCTTGTTTTATATCAGAGGGATTGTTCATTATGAATTTGTGCCAACTGGACAAATAGTCAACCAAGTTCACTATTTGGAAGTGCTGAAAAGGCTGCGTGAAAAAGTTACACGAAAATGGCCTGAACTCTTCACCAACAACTCAGGGCTCTTCCATCCCGACCATGCACCAGCTCACAGGGCACTGTCTGTGAGGGAGTTTTTGGCCAGTAAATAAATAACTGTACTGGAACACCCTCCCTACTCACCTGATCTGGCCCCCAGTGACTTTTTTCTTTACCAAAAGATAAAGAAAATATTGAAAGAAAGACATTTTGATGACAGTCAGGACATCAACAGTCGAATAACAATAGCTCTGATGGCCATTCCAGAAAAAGAGTTCCAAAATTCCTTTGAGGCGGGGACTAGACGCTGGCATTGGTGCATAGCTTCCCAAGGGGAGGACTTCGAAGGAGACCATATTGATATTCAGCAATGAGGTATGTAGCACTTTTTCTGGGATGAGTTCACAAACTTAATTGTCAGACCTTGTATATTGAGCACCTCTATTTGCCATGCTCTGTTCTAAGCACTTGGGACATAACAGTGATCAAAACAGACAAAAACCCCTACCTCTGTGGGGCTTGCCTTCCGATGAGTAACACAAATCAGGTGGAAGGGCCTTGGGGGCGACTCCTGCTAAGACAGAAGGTAAGTTGTACAGAAGGTGATTCGGTGTACGGATTTAACCAGGAAGGTCAGGGAGCAGGGGCTGGGCTGTGCCCGCAGAGAACAAAGTGGGCAAGGAGGGCCTCCTGGAGAAGTGACCTTTGAGCTAAGACTTCTAGAAGGGGGGGGAGTGAGTGATGGAGACGGTGATGGTGCTGATGGGTGTGTGTATGTGTGTGTGTGTGTGTGTGTGTGTGTGTGTGTCAGAAAGAGAGAGAGAGAGAGAGATGCTCCCTGTAACACAGTTGCCTAGATCTCTTGATACACCTCACGGCACTTTAGAGCTGTAGGTAATTTGAGTGGCCCCTGCCTTCCGTAATGTGAGAAGGAGGAGGGGTGGAAAGGAGGGATCCATGAATCTGAGTTGGAGGGATGCTTAGAGTTCAGACCCAACTCTCTTACTGAGCCGGAGAGGACACTGAGGCCTGAGGTCACAGCTCCGTTGGTGGCAGAGCCCAGGGTGGGACAGAGAGATTCTCATTCTGGGTTCATTGCTTTGGTCCCGTTCAGAAAGACATTGAATTTTGAGCTGCTTTGGTTTCTGAAAGCTGAGTGTGCATTCCTCGGGCTTCATCTATCCATTGTTGTTCTAGAAAACCATCATTTCCTAGTTCCAAGAAAATCTGAAGAAAATTTCCAAGAAACTTCTCTGCCACAGCCCTTTCTAACACTCTGGTGATTTAAATGTCAGCGAGTCAGACCGTATAAAGGAGGCTTTCCTGGAAGTCTGGTGGGAGCAGAAGGCTGCAAATCAGGTGCGAGGGCCTCGGGGGCGATGCCCGCTAAGAAAGAAGCAAGGTGGCGTTTTACAGGAGGTGGAGACCTGGAACGTGACTTTTCTTATTTGCCATGATGTTCAGTGACAACTGGAACAAGATTCTAAAGGAAGGGAGAGAGGAAAATAAACTAGGATCCCAGCCTTTCCCAAAGCTCGGAAATACAGGCAGAGCCAGGCTGAGGGTGTCACGAAAGAAGTGGCCGTCGTCAGTACGTGGGTGGCTGACTTCCGCGTGGCTTCCATGGCTGTGACACATTTTCTTCACCAGAACCGCACTGCCAGGTGAGCTTGAATCAGGTTCCTAAAATCCAGGACGGGGCCAGGGAAGGGGCTGGGAGGAGCGGGGGGAGATGGTGAGGACCAGTTAGGAAGGCCAAGAGCAGAAGGTAAAGGTGGTGCCTGCAAAGCAAATACCTGGAGGAGATCTCGGGTGGGGTGAGACCCAAATCATGACTGTCCTCCTGGTGATGAAGTCTCTGGGCGACGGGGCTGGGCAGCAGACGTGAGTGCCTGTGTCCGGGCTCTTCCCAGGTGACTCCAGGGGGCAGCCAAGACTGGGACCCACCTACAAACATGCAAGTTCTTCATAAACTACCAAGCGCCCAACAGTCTCAGCCGACCAGACACCCCCTTTTAAGTGGGTCAGAAAGCAACAGTCCTGTCCCATTTCAGCGGTACGCCTGGTCAGCCTGGCCTCCCTGGGCTTAATTCAAGGTGTCAGCAGGCTGACCAGATGCACTAATTGAAAAGGGACAGGGCTGTTGTTTTCTGCCCCCTTTAAAAGGGGGCGTCTGGTCAGCCTCGCCGAATAGGAGCCATCGTCAGCATCGGCTTCAACTTTAAATCTGACGACAGTGACGCTGAGTAATCGGATGGAGCATTCCAATGTACGCGCAAGAGCTTCACAAATTAAATGTGAGGCTTCATAAACATGAAGGATTAAGGAAAAGATCGTCAAGGGGCGAGTTAGCAGAACAAAAATTTATAAAACATTAGAATAATATAGAAAAACACTATGCTTTTGTGACTGGCGGATGCGAGCCTGACGTGACAGTCACACGGGTACCTGCAGCTCCTCCCACACAGACTCGGGCTCGGCCTCTGAGCAGCTGGGAGCAGGGCCCGAGGTGGCGATTCTAACACCCCCCACCCCCGTCCCCCCACGCCCCACCCCCGCCCGGTGGTGCCCCTGTTGGGGCTCCAAGGATTACAAGCTGGGGCTTTGGAGACAGACTCAGCCTGGTCCCCCAACTGCTCGACCCTGTGCTGGTGTCGCTCCTCTTTGTGTACGTGGTAAAACCTCCTCTCCTGTCACACGTTCCCAACCCCCCTTCACGTGGTTTGAATGGGCCCCACTGGGATTGTGATTGTCCCGAAGGTGGGCCCTGTGGGTCCAATGAGCGCCTCCCGGGGTGGTTGGACTGGGGACCAAGAGTGTCAGCCAGGCTCGGTTGGTGGCACAGCCAGCTGAGGGAACTGACACGCAGAGCGGGTCGGAGGTGACAGAGGCGCGGAGCTGGGGCAGTGCTGGAGCCCCGGCCCCCAGCAGCCCCCACCTGAGTGCCTTTCCTGGCCACTCTTCTCGTGGCGGAAGTCAGTTTGACTTGGGTGTCTTTCAATACAGGAAAAAAGAGCCCTGAAGTGTATCTGAGGGGTTAATGGTGTCCTTCAGCTTCGTTCACTCAGCCATAAGGTGGGCTAACAGCGCCACCCAGTCATAAGGGTGTGTTGGAGATAAAACGAGGCACGGTAGGAATGGAGCTTAGTACAGGGCCCGGCCCAGGTGACACTATAGTTACAGTGCTCCAGGCTCAGCTGAGGTGTCACCCAGGGAGTGGACTCGTGGTTCCAACCAGGACCAACCCGACTCTTGAAGTTCAGCCAGTGCCAGGATGTACGTCATCGCATGGATGTGCCCAGACACAGTCCCTGATCCAAAGACCCAAAACCAGCCGGGTCGAGGCCGTGGCCAGGCTGGCCCTGCATTCGGGGCTGTAAGAGTGAGGAATGGACAGGGATCCGGGTTCTTCTGAGCCTCCGTCTCAATTCACTTGGTCAAAGTCCAGCTTCCAGAAAACCCAAATGCCTTCTAGTTCTGGGCCTCCCCGCTGCCGCCACGGGGGGCTGGGACCATCCAGCATGCTTTAGAATTCTTAAAAGATTCCTACATTCCACTTCACACGGAGGCCCCCAAACCACTGTCCTGAATTGCTATTACCATCTATTTAATACCATGCAGCGGACGAGTGGGGCCCCAACAGTGTGGCCTGAGGCTGCCTTACGTGGGTGTTGCTCTTATCTGAGTTCAGCAAACGCTGACCGAGCTCCCAGGATGCGGGAAGCCCTGGGAAGGGGCACCCCCCCTTCTCCGGCAGCGTGGCATGAGGCTGATAACTCTAACGGCCCACCACACGGTGGGGGAGCATCACTCGTGGAGCTGCAGCAGGATGCCTGTTGCAATGCAGAGATGGTCAAGGTGGGAGACCTCCGAGCCTCTGACACTCCAAAAGCCACCGTGGCCAGCCCGGGAGGGGCGTTCGCAGTACCTAGTACAACAGCAGCAGGCTGTGGCCGCAGCTTGAAATGAGGGCTTCGATAGAATCACAGTAAGTTCAGCTAGAGAGAGAGAGAGAGAGAGAGAGAGAGTGAGAGAATGCTAATTAACATGAAGATCACACAGCAGGTCCTGTGCGAGATCGCACCAGCACGTAAAGCTCTCTTTCGAGACACATTTCAAGAGGGAGGAGGAAGCCACTTACTCTGGGGATGGGAACGTTTTAAAATAACCCCGCATTTTCGTGTGTGGGAGGCCTGGCAGGGCGCAGTGTGTGTGTGTGTGTGTTGGGAGGGGGGGTTCTCGTCCCTTCAAGCTCGCTCAAGGCTAACAGCAGCGCCCGCAATTCCTGGGCGCCCCGTCTCACAGACGGGGCTCGAGGCCCCACTCCCTGGCTGGGATATTCTGGGAAAGCCGTGGTGCCGTCTGCTCGCCGCCGGCTCCTGCGGAGAAAACAGCGTCTGCTCCACTGCAAATCAGTGAAATTGGAAGCGATGGCGAACGTCATCCTGGGCAGGGTAAAACATCTCTTGTCCCTGTCTCTGAAAATCAAAAGCCGGCAATTCAGGGGGCGCGATGTTCGCAGGTGGTAAAACGCATGGCTCCAAGCTGCCAAGGGAGGAAGGCCGGCCCGGAAGGCCACGCGCTGCAGGATTCCGGTCCCCGGAAATGGGCGGGAAGGGCCAGGCTACACGGCCAGCAAAGTAGGCTCCTGGTTGCCTGGGGCTGGAGGTCCAAACCGGGCTTAACCGTACACGGTGGCGAGGGGTCTCACTGGGGTGAGGGACATGTTCTCACACTACATTATGGGGATCATCCGACCACTCAGATAGCCCACCCACAATCGATCGTTGCGCCCTTCAAATGGGGGAATTTCGTGCTAAGTAAATGGTACCTCAAGAAAGCTGAGCAGAGAAAGACGCATGTCGCAGTCACCTTCGAGAAGCACACTGCATGGCGTGGCGTTTGGCGTGTCTCGTCGAGGCCGGCCGTTTCCTCCTGGTGTCCGGCTTCCTCAGGGCGCATTGCCTTTCCACTGCAGGACTGGCGTTCCGCTTTCTTCCCTTCGTGTCGGAAACTCGCTGGGGCTTCACGTCTTAGACAAACGCTGTTTATCCCGTCCAAGCTTCTTCCCTTTTAATTTTCCTTTTCCCTTAGCAAAAGAGTTTCACCCAATAACATGTGCTACCTTTCTCTCTGTGCATCAGTCTTCTTTATTAAAAATCGCCTCCGCCTAGTCCAAGCCTGATGCGTTTAGAAAGACGTAAGAGATGTTGGCGAGGCGAGAGACGTGCGCCCCCCGACGGAGCGTCCACATCAATCGTGTAGGGCCCATACTCTCTGCCCTGCTCCCCGGGACAACGTGTCCACTGTGCGTTTGGTGTCTGGGCTGCCTTGACATCACGGACAATGTCTTGCTGCTTTATTCACTTGGGAAACACTAACTGAGCGTCTCAGAGCCAGTACAACTTCAGGGACACAACTTTTGTGTCCACGTGAATGGTCCTGAGACACTCAGGTCACGTGAATTGGCTCTCGTTCCCACAAGAAGAACGAAAACATCTTTTATTTTCAGACCCAAAAGGTGGAGACTTTCCAAATAAGCATTGTAGGAGGTTTGAACTGATTTATTTCACCAGCTTCCAGAAAGCAGGTATTTATCTTCCTCTGTGCCGATCTGGGTATCTCGAGTAACCTTTATTTTTACTTGTTTTCAGTGAGGTTAGGACCATTAAAGAACACACACTGTTATTTCTTGGACTGCTTGGGCGATACACTTAGACAAAGAGACAATAGCAGGCTGGCAGATTCCAATTTACTTTTGCTTAAACATTTTCTTTTTTTCTTTTTTTCCCCCTTTTTTTACCCAAGTGATCCAGTCTCCATACTCACTCCAGTGGACATAGTTCCCCATTTGGAGAGCTCACGGCATGACTGGCATCTCACTAACTTCGGACAGCTTCTTCTAAGTTCTAAAGAGAAAAACACAAAAATCTTAAAAGGATCAGAACAAACGTCCCTCCTACATCGTCCTCATCTCAACCAGGAGCCTTTTCCCGGCTTACCCCCAGGATTTCCTCCCTCCTCTCCTTTGCTCATCTAAATGCCTGTCCTTCCCCAAGGCCTCGGTCAGCCCGCCGTGGGAGCCAGGCTCGATGTACCAGGCCATTTGGTCACTCCCTCCGGGGCTCCAGGCATGTCCCGCGTGTGACTGACATGCTTGGTCTTACTTCTCGTGTGGGTGTGTACAACCTGAAGGCGAGGGGGCTTCCTTCTGAGCCTCACTGCGTCACAGTTTTAATTTCCAAGACGTCTACTTATTCTCTGAGTTTTCCTCTGTCATGGCATCTTCTTATGTAATAGATCATATCTTGTCTCTCCCAAGGTAATAACAGCATTTTATTGTTATTTTCTGCCTAGAAGGGGAACATACAGCTGTCAGTGATATAGGAGGTAAGGCTGACAACTCCTGGGCCTGGGCGGGGCATGGCAGGAGCTGGGTGGGTGATTTTAATATATATAACTTACGGAGATGGCACCCTATTTAAACCACACACACACTCTCTCTCACACACACACACACACTTTCACACACACACACTCTCTCTCTCACACACACACACACACACACTCTCACACACACACACACTTTCACACACACACACTCTCTCTCTCACACACACACACACACACACTCTCACACACACACACACTCTCACACACACACACTCTCTCTCTCACACACACACACTCACACACACACACACACTCTCTCTCACACACACACACACTCTCTCTCTCTCTCTCACACACACACACACACACTCCTGATTCACCACACCCTGCTTTGTTTTATCCTCTTTTCCATAGCATTTATTGTCTGCCAAGACACCACATCATTTATTCTGATACCTTTGTTTTCTTCCCTGACGTATCCCAAGCACCCAGGACAAAGACCAGCATGTAGTAGGTGCTCAATAAATGTCTGTTGTATGAGTGAGAAATTCGATTTGCTTTTTAATGAAAACCAACCAATGCGGAAGATGGGCAGGGAGTTGATGTGGGGGCTGGGGGGCTACTTAGGAGTCTGTGCCATGAAGGTGATGGCAGGTTGAGTCGGGGGAGTGGCCGTGGGCGGGAACAGAGGGCGCAGGTCACCGTTACTAAGGAGATGGAATTGCCAGAACTTGGTGACCAATTATTAATATTTGGATGTGGGAGCCCTGTGGCTTGGATGACTGAGCTGGCCTGGGCAGCTAGCGAGCAGCCGTGCCCATCAGGGAGCTGGGAGGGAGAGAGAAGAGACGCTAAGTCTTGGTGGATTACAGGCTTACAAGGAGCTTAGTTCCAGACATGCTACCCCTCGGTTCTCCACAGGGCCGGTAAGTAGGTGCATAATGTCTTTCTAGATTACGGAGTGTCGACTGGTTTTATAATCCCCCCACACATACAGCTCCTATGCAAACACATGCAGTTTACCACAAATTTCTACCAAAATCGAGATAACTGATTACAATAATTTGCTGCTTTATCCTGCAGTCACTGACCTTCCTTACGGTCTTATTTGAAGTTTAAAAAAACAAAAACCTCAGTAGAAGGTGCCATCAAATACGTCCTCATTTGTCCATTGTCCGTTTACACTGAGGCATGGTGTCTGGCTCACTTCGCCCTCAGATGCCTCACACATCCCCCAGGATGAGGGTGTCCCGAACCTCAGTCAGAAGCACACTCGTGGCCACCCAATCCTCAGGGAAACCACTAGGCTGTTTTGTTTCTGTTAATGGCTGACAAGGCTCTGGCTTCTCTCCCATTCCTCCCAGCCGTCCCCTCCTCTCATGAGGAGCTGTACCCACCGCTAGAAATGTGACCACTTTCCCCTTCCCGTCTTCAGAACTCCCAGATGGCCACCAGCTGCTCTGAGCTATTTCTTGCATTTTCGTCCCCTGATCCATCTTTTCTTTTTGATCTCTCTCTTCTCCTCCTTCTAACAGCCGTCGTACTGTACCCCCTGTTTGGAAGCATGTAGTTTCTAAGAGAATTTGAGGAGTTTTTGAGCATTGCCCCTTGTTTGTGTACTTGACTGTTGTCAGGAAAACCAGCTGCGGGGTGTGTGGGAGGAAAGATCCCTTCTGCGTGAAAGGGAGCAGAGAGGGCCCGGGGCTCAGACAAGGCCACAGGGGGACACAGGGGTCCCCGCTTGGTCCTCAGGCTGCACTCACCGGTGGTTCTCTGCAGGCAGGGCAGGGCGAGGGGATGTGCGTCCCCTCCTGGCTTCCTGATGGGCCAGCCAGGGGATGGAAGTGCCACCACTGATCTCATCTGCATACTTTTTGTTCCATCCATGCCATGACCAGAGTGCGGCACCACATCCCCAGTTATTTTTAAAACAATTTTAAATGACTTTGATTGAGTTTTAAGGATTGTAACTAAAAGATGGCCTGAAATGACAAACTGAAGCTAAGGGGGCTGTGTGTGTCTCCATCTGCATCCATTAGGCCTCTGAGCATCTGCCTGTGTTCACATGTGTTTGGGGCATGTTGCTGTGACGTTGTGGTGGAGACTTTGGCAGATGACGAGTTTCTAGGTGAGATCCTGTCCGTGTAAATGCCTGTAATGCCTGTGCAGGGAGAAGGGTGGGCTACTGGTCTGTCTGAGTGTAGCTTTCTGTGTGTGCTCAGGGATCATGTGAGCCTGTGTGCATGTGCACAGGGATCTGGGTGTGGGCCTGACTGTGTGTGTGCACAGGGATCTGGGTGTGAGCTTGACTGTGCACAGGGACCTAGGTGTGAGTCTGTGTACATGTGCACAGGGACCT
>PVJL010008311.1:0-67990 GCA_004026885.1 Lyroderma lyra
AAAAAAAAAAAAAAAAAAAAAAAAAAAAAAAAAAAAAAAAAAAAAAAAAAAAAAAAAAAAAAAAAAAAAAAAAAAAAAAAAAAAAAAAAGAACCTATTTGAAGAATAATGACTGAAAATTTCTCTAACCTGCTGAAGGAAATAGTCGTACAAGCCCAGGAAGCATGGAGAGTCCCAAACAAGATAAACCCAAATCAGCCCACACGAAGACACATCATTATTAAAGCAGCAAGTGAAAGGCACATAGTAACTTATAAGGAATCACCTATCTGACTGTCAGTGGATTTCTCAAAAGAAACTTTGAAGACCAGAGGGATTGCAGAAAATACTCAATATGATGAAAACCAAGGATCTACAACCAAGAATCATGTACCCGGCAAGGCTAGCATTCAAAATCGAAGGACAGATAAAGAGCTTCCCAGACAAGAAAAAGTTAAAGGAGTTCGTCACCACCAAAGCAACACTATTATACAAAGATGTTAGAGGGACTTCTTTAAGATGGAAAAAAAAAAAAAAAGCAAAACTTGTGATTAAATGGCAATACCTACATATCTATCATATCAACAGTTATGAGTGGATTATCAAATAGAGGAAGACAGATACAAGTTGACCACACTTATAGGTGAAATACAAAGAAAATAAGCAAGCAGAACAGGAAGAGATTCATAGCTATAGAAAAAAATAGTGGTTGGGAGCTCCCTGGTGGTGTAGTGGCTAAAGCTTTGGTGCTGTCAACGCTGTGGCCTGGGTTCGATTCCCAGCCAGGGAGCTACCCACATAAAAAAACAAAAGAAAAAAAATAGTGGTTTTTTGTCAGATGGGAGGATAGTTGGGGGGAGGAGGTGAAATAAGAGGAAGAGATTGGGAAATTCAGTTTGGTGGATACAAAGTAATAGTTATGGGGACAGAAGGTATAACATGGGAATATAGTCAATAATGTGATAACTGTGGGTGGTGTCTGATGCATACTAGATTTGTTGGGGTGATGGGAGGAGAGTGAGGGGTGAAAAAGGGGAAGAAATCAAGAACTACAAATTCACAGTCACAGAATAGTCACAGGGATGTACAGTGCAGCATAGGGCACACAGTCAACAACACTGTAATAGCTATGTATGGTGTCAGATGGCAACCAGATGTATCTGAATGAATATTTTGTAAGTTATATAAATGACTCATCATTGGGCTGTACACCCAAAACCACTATAATATTGTGTGTCAAATGTAATTGAAAAATAAAACATAAATTTAAAAAATAATGAAAATGGACATCCTTGCCTTGTTCCAGATCTCAGAGGTGTATTAGTTGCAGGCTTTTTGTATATGCTCTTCATGAAGTTTACTAATTTGAAACATTTTTTTATTGTGTCAGATTTCATCAAATGCTTTTTATGTATGCATTACATAATATTGCATAATATTCCAGGAATACTCCTATTGCTCATGGAAACACTTCTTTTGCCTACTACCGTAGGCATCATTTGGCATCACAAAAGGAAGATGTAGGGCCAATGGCTGTATTTCAGTATGAACATGCTCTGTGACATCTCTGACAGTAAAACTATTTGGGTGATGTAGAGAAACCATGTTTGAAATGTAAACTATCAAAATCTTGTCTGTAGAATATGGGCACACCTTTTTTGGGGGGATATACTTTTAGATGTACAAAATTATTAGTGGATAATTTAGTTGTCATCAATTCCTAGTTAATCCAACATTTTCTCCTGTTAGAAACATACTAGATTATTCAGTATATATAAGTAGAAATGCAACATACATTTGACTTTTTCTATTAATTTTTTGTATTTATTTGGAGGTGGTTTCCTGGCTGGGAATCAAAGCCAGGTTGCGGCATGGAGAGCACCTAAGCCACTCCACCACCAGGGAACCTCCTCAATTTATTTTTTATTTTTCAATTTTATTAAATTTATTTGGGTGACCTTGGCTAATAACATTATATTGGTTCAAGTGTACAATTCTATTATATATCATCTGTGTAGTGCATTGTGTGTTTACTACCTAAAGTTAAATCTCCTCCGTCACCATGTATTTGACCCCCTATACTCTTTTTTACAACCCATGTCCCCTTCCCTCTGGTAACTACCATACTTTTGTCAGTGTCTATGACTTTTTGTTTGTCTTGTTTGTTTGTTGCTTTCAGCTTTATATCCAACATATGAATGAAATCACATGGTTCCTGACTTTTTGCATCTGAATTATTTTGCTTAGCATGATGATCTCAAGATCCATTTGTGTTGTTGCAAATGGCAGTATTTCATCTTTTCTTCCTGATAGTAGTATTCCATTGTATACATGTACCACATCTTCTTTATCCAATTATCTATCAAGGGACACTTTGGTTGTTTCTATGTCTTGGCCACTGTAAGTAATGTTTCAATGGACATAGGAGCACATTATTGTTGCAAATAAATGTTTTCAAAATTTTGGAGGTTTTTTTTTTTTTTTTTTTTTTTTTTTTTTTGGTATGTGGGTAGCTCCCTGGCTGGGAATCGAACCCAGGCCACAGCGCTCACAGTGCCAGCGCTGAAGCCTTAAGCCACTACACCATCAGGGAACTCCTGGGGGTATTATTATACATCAAGTTGACAATGCACTGTAGAATTGTATGCCTGAAACCTATGTAATCCTTGCTAACAGATGTCACCCCAATAAGTCTAACAATAAAAATGAATTAAAAAGCAAAACAAAACAAAACAACAACAAAAAAACAAAACCAAAAAAAAAATTTGGGGGGTAGATACCCAGGAGAGGGATTGCTGGGTCATATGAGAACTCTACTCTTAATTTTTTTGCGAAAACTCCATACTGTCTTCCACAGTAGTTGTACCAATTTACATTCCCACCAGCAGTGTATGAGGGTTCCTTTTACTCTACAATCTCTCCAACACTTGTTATTACTTGTCTTGGTAATTGCCATTGTGACAGGTGTGAGGTGGTATCTCACTGTGGTTTTGATTTGCATTTCCCTGACAACTAGTGAAGTTGAGCATTTGTTTACATATCTGTTGACTATTTGTATATCTTCTTTGGAAAAGTATCTGTTCAAGTCCTCTGCCTATTTTGTAAATTGGGTTTTTTTTCTGTTGCTGTTGTTGAATTGTGTAAGTTCTTTATATTTTTTGGATAGTAGCCCCTTGTAGGTGTTGTTTGTAAATACCTTCTTTGCTATGCAGATTTTTAGTTTCATATACTCCCATTTATTTATTTGTTTGTTTGTTTGTTTTTGCTTTTCTTGCCTTTGAGGTTGAATTCATAAAATCCTCTCTGAACCGAGGGTTCATAAGTTTAGTACCTGTGTTTTCTTCTGAGTATTTTGTTGTTTCAGGTCTTATATTTAGGTCTTTGATCCATTTTGAGTTAATTTTTGTGTATGGTGACAAATAGCAGTCGTTTCATTCTTTTATATGAGGCTTTCCAGTTTTTCCAGCAGCATGTATTGAAGAGGTTTTCTTTTCTCCATTGTATGTTTTTGCCTACTTTGTCAAAAATTATTTGCCCCTATGTACATATGGGTTAGTTTCTGGGTTCTCAGTTCTGTTCCATTGGTTTCTGTGTTTATTTTTCTGCCAGTGCCATGCTGTTTTCATTATTGTCACATTGTAGTGTAATTTGAAGTCAGGGAACATAATACCTGTGGCTTTTTTGTTGTCTTCTCAGGATTGCTTTGGCTATTTGGGGTCTTTTGTTGTTCCATACAAATCTGGTATATTTTGTTCTATTTTTTGAAAAAAATACCATTGAGATTTTGATAGAGATTTCATTAAATTTGCATATTGCTTTGAGTAGTATGGCCATTTAAACTATGTTGATTCATCCAATCCATGAACACAGAATATTTTTCCATTTCTTTGTGTCTTCTTCAATTTCCTTCAATAATGTCTGTAGTTTTCAGTGTATAGTTTCTTCACATCCTTTGCTAAGTTTATTTCTAGGTAGTTTATTATTTTTTATTTATTTTTCTGACATTTTATTATTAGTATGTAGGAACACAATGAATTTTGTACATTAATTTTTGTATCCTACAAAACTATTGTATTTGCTTATTGTTTCTAATAGTTTTTTGGTAGGATCTTTGGAGTTTTCTATTATAAAGAATCATGTTACCTAGAAAAAGTGACAATTTAACTTCTTTCCCAATTTGGATGCCTTTTATTTCTTTCTCTTGTTTAATTGCTCTGGCTAGGACTTCTAGTACTATGTTGAATAACAGTGGTGAAAGTTGACTTCGTTCTCTTGTTCCTGACCTTACAGGAAAAGCTTTCATTTTTTTCATTATTGAGTATGATATTATTAATAGGTATGGGTTTATCATTATGAATGGCCTTTATTTTTTAAGGTAATTTTCTTTTACACATATTTTATTGAGTGTTTTAATCATAAATGGATGTTTTTTCTTGTCAAATACTTTTTCTGTATTTAGTTAAATGATCATATAATTTTTATATTTTATTTTCTTAATATGGTGTATCACATTGATTGATTTGCATATTTGCCCCACCCTTACACCCTTAAAATGAACTCCACTTGATTGTGATGTATTATCTTTTTAATGTATTGTTGTATTTGATTTATTGTTATTTTGTTTAGGGATTTTGCATTTGTATTAATCAGAGATATTGGTCTGTAGTTTTTGGGTGTGTGTGTGTGTGTGTGTGTGTGTGTGTGTGTGCTTGTGTGTGTGCTTGTGCATTAAACTTGCCAAGTTTTGGTATCAGAATAATATTTGCCTCATTAAAAAAGATAGGCAGTATTGCATCTTCTTCAATTTTTTGGAAGATGAAAAGGACAGGTATTAAATTTTTGAATGTTTGGTAGAATTCACTCGTGAAGCCATCTGGTCCTGGATTAAACTTTTTGGGAGGTTTTTGATGATTGTTTCAATTGCCTTATTTATTTATTTTTTGTTGTTGTTTGTTTTTTTGTTTGTTGTATGTGGGTAGTTCCCTGGCTGGGAATCAAACCCAGGCCACAGTGTTGACAGGGCCAGCGTTGAAGCCTTAAGCCATTAGACCACCAGGGAACTGCCCCTCAATTGCCTTATTGTTGATCAGTCTATTAAAAATTTCCAGTTATTTGTGATTCAGTCTAGAAAAGTTTTATATTTCTAAGAACTTATCTATTTCTTCTAGGTTATTGCATTTGGTGACATATAGTCTTTCATAGCATTCTTATATGATCCTTTGTATTATTATTATTATTTTTTTTATGTGGGTAGTTCCCTGGCTGGGAATGGAACCCAGGCCGCAGCATTGATAACACCAAAGCCTAAGCCACTACACCACCAGGGAACTCCCTGTATTTCTGTGGTATCAGTCTTTCCTTCTTCTCTTTCATTTCTGATTTTGTTTATTTGTGTCTTTTCTCTTTTTTCTTAGTAAGTCTAGCCAAGGGGTTATCACTTTCATTATTTTTTTTGAAAGAAACAGCTCTTTGTGGCATTAACTTTTTCTATTGTCTTTTTGTTCTTTATTTTATTTAATTCTGCAATAACTTTTATTATTTCCTTCTTTCTGATGACTTTGGGCTTCATTTGTTTTTCTTTTTCGAGTTATTTAAAATGTAATGTTAGATTTTTAAATAAGGATTGATCTTGTTTCTTGAGATAAGCCTATAATGATATAAGCTACTCTGTTATTACTGCTTTTGTTGTATCACCAAAGATTTTTAAAAGATGTTTATTAAAAACATAGCTAACATACAATATGAGACTAGTTTCAGGTGTATACCATAGTTATTTAATATTTATATACCTAAAGAAGTGATCAACATGATACATCCAGCAACCATCTGATACCATACTATGCTCCAACAATATTATTTACTATATTCCTTATGCTGTACATTACATCACCATGACTTCTTTTATACCTGGAAACTTGGACCTCTTATTACCCTTCACCTTTTCTGCCCTTTTTAAAAATTTTCAATTATAATTGACATAGAATTTTATTTAGTATTAATTTCAGGTGTGCAGCACAGTGGTTAGACATTTATATAATTTAAGGAATGATCCTCCTGACTACTCTAGTACTCACCTGGCACTGTACATAGTAATTACCATATTTCACTTGGCATCCTGATGACTATTTTGTAACTGGCAATTTGTACTTCTTAATTTCTTCAACCTTTTTACCCTGCCCCAACCCCCCTGCCATATATCACTCTGAGAAATCAGTTACATATCTGACACTATACTTAGTCATTGCAATATTATTGCCTAAATTCCTTATTCTACACCCTACATCCCTATGACTACTTTGTAACAAACAAATTGTACATCTTAATCCCTTCCCCTTTTTCACCCATACCACCCACCCCTCTTCCCATCTGGCAAACATCAAAATGTTTTCTGTATCTATGAGTTTGTATCAGTTTTGTTTGTTTGTTTTAGATTCTTTAGATTCCACATATAAGCAAAATCACATTACTTCTTTCTGTGCCCGACATTCTACTTAGCACAATATTCTCCAGGTCCACCATGCCACTGCAGATGGCCAGAACCAATTCCCTTCCATGGCTAAGCAATATGTGATTGTGTGTACCATTTCATCTTTATCTACTCATTCATCAATGGACACCCAGACTGTCTTCACTCCTTGGACACTGTTAACAATGTTGTGGTGAACATATAGAGGCACACATCTCCTCAAAATAACATTTTGGTTATTTTGGGCTAAATACCAGAAGTGGGATTACTAGGTTCTTTGTTGTCTCTTGTTAAATACTTTATTTTAAAGTCTATTTTGTCTGCATAAGTATTGATTGCTACCTCAGTTTTGTGTTTGTTTGTTTGTTTGTTTGTTTGTTTGTTTGTTTTTGGTGTGTGGGTAGTTCCCTGGCCGGGAATCGAACTCAGGCCACAGTGCTGACAGCGCCAGTGCTGAAACCTTAAGCCACTACACCACCAGGGAACTCCTCAGTTTTTTTCTTTGTTTCTATTTTCATAAAATATCTTTTTTTTTTATATCTTTACTTTCAGTCTCTGTGTCTTTCAATCTGAAATGAGTCTTTTGTAGGCACTATATGTAAGAGTTTTGTTTTCTTATTCATTTAGTCACCTTATATCTTTTTATTGGAGCATTTAATCCATTTGTATTGAAAGTAATTATTGATAGACATGCATCTATTGCCATTTTATTCTTCATATTTTAAATCTTTTTTGTGTGTGTTTTAAAAAAGTCACCCTAACATTTCTTTCTTCTTCTTCTTCTTTTCTTTTCTTCTTGTCTGGAAAGCTTTTTACCAGTTTTTTTATTTTAACTTATAGCCTTGCTGAATAGATTACTCTTGCTTGTAAGTTCTTGCTTTTCATCACCTTGAATATTTCATGCCAGTCTCTTCTGGCCTGCAAAGTTTCTATCGAGAAATCAGCTGATAGTTTTATGGCAGCTCCCTTGTAGGTAACTAACTGCTTTTTTTCTTGTTGGTTTTAAAATTCTCTCCTTGTGTTTAACCTTTGGCATTTTAATTATGATGTGTATTGGTGTGGGCCTCTTTGGGTTCATCTTGTTTGGATTCTCTGTGCTTCCTGGGCTTGTATGTCTATTTCCTTCACCAGGTTAGGGACATTTTCTGTTATTATTTCTTCAATTAATTTTTAATTTCTTGCTCTATGTTTCTTCTTCTTCTGATAGCCTTGTGATGTGAATGTTGTTATGCTTGATCTTCTCTCAGAGTTCTCTTACACTATCCTCATTATAAAAAAAAACCTTTTTTGACATTCCAATTGGGTGTTTTCTGCTACCTTGTCCTTCAATTTGCTGATTTGATCCCATGCTTCATGTAATTTGCTGATGGTTCTTTTTAGTGCATTTTTTAGTTTAGTTATTTTATTCTTTATTTCTGACTGATTATTTATTCTATGTCCTTTTTAATGCTTTCTATCTGTTTGTTGAACTTCTTGCTAAGTTCCTTCAGCGTCTTTATAATCATTGTTTTGAACTCTGTATCTGGTAGGTTGCTTGTCTTCATTTCATTTAGATCTTTTTCTGGGGTTTTTCTGTTATTTCATTTGGAACATATTTCTTTTTTTCCTTCATCTTGGCTGCCTTTTTGTGTTTATTTCTATGTGTAGGTAGATCTTCTATGTCTTCCTATCTTGGCTAAATGGCTTTATGTAGTAGGTGCCCTGTGGGGCCCTGACACAATCTTTTTGGTCACCTGCGCCAGGCAGGTACTTCAAGAGCATTTCTTGTTTAGGTTGTGTGTGCTCTCCTGTTAAAGTTAAGCCTTCATTTCTATTGGCACATTAGCTGACTGGCTGTGGGGTCTGGCCATATCCACGGCTTTCAGGCTATGTGCAGTGGGCTTACACCATCGAGTGAGATTTGGCCAAGTGGGATCTGGTGCCTGTTTAGACCACCCTTGTGTGTGACACTTGTGGAGCTAATTAGGTGGTACTCTGTTGTTTTGTGAAGTCAACCTCCAAGTATATTGGTTCTGGGGCCTCTCGGGTTGGGCTTCATTGTAATCTCAGGTCACTCAGTGCCTGTGGCAGGCCAGGGACTACTTAGTAGAAGCTACATAGTGATCTGTGGTTGTTCACTTCCTGTGCTAAACTTGGAGGCACATGGGAGAGGCCACACTGTGAACTGAGAATGGCTGTCAGCAGTTCTGGTCTTGGTGTAGCAGAAAGCCAGCATACTCTGAGGCCTGCTTCCAACTGCCAACTCCCTTAAGGTTCAGCTGCTGATAAAGCCTTGGTTGAGTGGGGTCTCAGGGAGTCAGTAGAGTGGGAAGAGTGGTGTTCAACAAGTTAATGTAGATTATGGTTTGGTGGTAGTGCTGAGCCTGGAGTTACTCAGCAAAAGTCTCAAAGCACACCTAGGCCAGTTGCCACCCACCTGAGGCCCTTGGGCTTTGATACTTTTCCAAAAGAGAGTATAATATGGGTGGGGCTGGCTGTTTGCTGAGAAAGTGCCTCTGGCATTGGGGGAGTTGGCCAGGGTGGGGTCCCTGGAGTCAGCAGGGTGGAACACTGGAGCTCACCAGACCAATTCCGATTCAGATTTGGCCATGGATTTGGGAGCAGGCCCTACAGGAAAGGTAGTGTCAACCAGCAGGCTGCACTGGAGGAGGACGCCTCACAGGGAAATTGGCCATTGTCCCTTCAATTCTCACTCCAAAGCCACACAGCTCAGTCTCTTCCTGTATGTCTCCAACACCTCCTGAGTGACTTTCCCTCCACTGGAGCCCAGGGTGAGAGTCTGTGTGTGAGTGAGACCCTGTGGGTGACCTTTAAGAAGACTTCTGGGTTTTCTGCAACCTTTTCCCCTGACCATATGTTTGGGATCCCCACTGTTTTCACAGCCAGATATTGTCAGAGTTCTTCTTCCTGGCACCAGAACTCCAGGCTGGGGAGTCTGGTATGAGGCTGGGGTCCCTTGCTCCTCCAGGGGTAACCTCCACAGCCAAGATAGCTCTACAATTCTCAACTGCCAGACAGATGTTTGCAGACAGCTTGTTCTGTCTCCGCCCTTCCTACCAGTCTCGATGTGGCTTTAAAAAAAAAAAAATATATATATATATATATATATATATATATATATATATATATATATATATATATAAAACTTCTGTTCAGTTAGACTTTAGGTGGTTCTCCAGGTTGATTATTCTGTAATTTAGTTGTAATTTTAATGTGCTCACAAAAAAAGGCAGGCACAACATTCATCTACTTCATCATCTTGGATCTTCCTCCCAAAAGTTTAGATATGTTGTCATTCCAATTTGTCCCTATGTATCTTTTGATCTCTCCTTTTATTTCTTCTTTGACCCAGTCATTCTTTAGTAGCATGTTTAATCTGCACATATTTGTGTTTTTTACACCCTTTAGTTTTGCAATTGATCTCTAATTTCAAAGCCTTGTGGTCAGAGAATATGGCTGGCAAAATTTCAGTCTTTTTAAATTTGCTGAAGCTAGTTTTGTGTCCCAACATATGGTCTATCCCTGTGAATGTTCCATGTGCACTAGAAAAGAATGTGTAGTCTGGTGTTGTAGGATGAAATGCCCTGTAAATGTAAATGGTGTATATTTGGTCTAATGTGTCATTTCAGGCTGATATGTCCTTATTATTTTTCTTTTTATTTAATTTTTAAATTTATTGGGGTGACATTGATTAGTAAAAATTCCATAGGTCCCAGGTGTACAGTTCTACGTTACATCTTCTATGTGTTGTATTATGTGTTCACCACCCAGAGTCAGTTCTGTTTCCATCACCATATATTTGTGTCCCTGTCCTTTCTCCTCCATCCCCTTCCCTGCTTACCCTCAGGTAACTACTAAATTATTGTCTGTGCCCATGAGTTTTGTTTCTTTTTTGCTTTTGATTTTCTGTTAACAATCAAACTAAATTTCTCCATCCCTTCCCCTTATTTTACCCACTCTCCCATCCCTCCTCCCATCTTAAAGAAGTCCCTCTAACATTCTTTGTAGTACTGGTTTGGTGGTGATGTATTTCTTTAGGTTTTTCTTATCTGAGAAACTCTTCATCTATCCTTCACTTTTGAATGCTAGTCTTGCTGGATACATTATTGTAGATCCTTGTTTTTCATCACATTGAATATTTTCTGCCAATCCCTTCTGGCCTATAAAGTGTCTGATGAGAAATCAGCTGAGAGTCACATAAGTGTCCCTTTATAAATTACTACTTGCATTTCTGTTGCTGTTTTAAAATTTTCTCTTTTTCTTTAACTTTTGCCATTTTATTTTATTTTATTTTATTTTTTTTGCTTTTTGGTATGTGGGCAGCTCCCTGACTGGGAATCGAACCCAGGCCGCAGCACTGATAGCGCCAGCGCCGAAGCCTTAAGCCACTACACCATCAGGGAACTCCCTTTTTAAAATTGTATTTATTTATTTATTTTTGGTATGTGGGTAGCTCCCTGACTGGGAATCGAACCCAGGCCGCAGTGCTGACAGCACCAGAGCTGAAGCCTTAAGCCACTGCACCACCAGGGAACTCCCTTTTGCCATTTTAATTATGATGTGTCTCAGTGTGTTCTTGTTTGGGATCATCTTGTTTGGGACTCTCTGTGCATCCTGGACTTGTATGTCTATTTCCTTCGCCAGGTTAGGAAAATTGTCAGTCATTATTTCTTCAAATAATTTCTTGATCCCTTGCTTTTCTTCTGTCTCTTCTGGCACACCTATTATTGTGATATTCTTACATTTGGTATAGTCCCAGAGGAATCTCAATCCATCCTCCCTTTTTTGGAAATAATTTTGTAATTGATCTGGCTGGGTGTTTTCTCCTGGCTTTTCCTGCAAATCACTGCTTTGCGCTTCTATTTTTATCTAGTTTAGTGACTTTTATTCCATTCTTCACTTCAGTTAATGTACTCATGATTTCTTTCTGGTCCTTTATAATGGTTTGTAAGTCTTCTTTGATGTTTGCTATCTCTCTGTCGTATTTATCATTCAGTTCCTTAAGCATTTTTATAATCATTGCTTTGAGCTCTGTTTCTGATGGGTCGTCTGTCCCCATCTCTTTATTTTGAGCTTCTGTTCTCTGGTTTCTCATCTTTGCAGCCTCTCTGGACCTTCATTGCTGTAGTTTCTTTGGTGTTCACTGCTGATACTGGGTGGGCAGAGATCTGTGGAGGAGGGGCTTTTGTGGCATTGTTTTCTTCTTGTGGCTCTGGGGGTGGTGCAGGGAGTTTGGGTATGATTGCACCTTTCTGCCCTCAGTTTGCTCTGTGCACGTACTCTGCCCTGAGCCTTGGGGTCAGTCCTGTTTGCTGGTATTTCAGATCATCCTGGTTGTAGGCCAAGAAACATGCACGCAGCCCTCTCTTTTTTCCTCCTTCCCAGCTGGAGTGTTCATGCTGTGGCTCCTCACCACCCAGTCAGTCACTCTGGGAACTGGAGTGAAATTCAGCCGCTGCATTTTGTGGACTGGTCTGCACCTCTTGGGGCCAAAGTGAGGTGGTTGAGGTATCTCATGCTTGGCCTGTGGGCCCCCTTTCCTCTGTCCCAAGGATCGAGTGAGATTCAGAGTGCTCTCCTGCCAATTTCTTTCTCCTTCCTTCCCCAGTGGTAGAGTTTCAAGCGGGGTCCTGCATGGCTGTGTCCCTACTTTTCCCCTTTATTTCTCCTTTGCTTAACACTGTCCACTTGCAGGTACCTTAATATGACAAGAGGGTTTTTTTAGCTGTGATTGTGCAATGTGTAAGGGGTCCTTGGTTGAGGGATGGGTGTTTTATTAGTTGTCATCTCCAGAGAGCTTTTTGGAGGTCCCTTATGCTGCCATTTTGTTGGTGTCTCTCTGTCCTTATTGATTTTCTTATCTATTCATAGCTGTCAATGGTGTGTTTAGGTTACATATTATAATTATTTTTTTTGTCAGTTTTTCCCTTTAGTTCTGTTAGTAGTTGCTTTGTATAGTGCTTCTTGATTGGGGGCATATATATTAATAAGTGTTATGTTTTCTTGTTGTATTGTCCCCTTTATCATTATGAGGTGTCTGTCTTTGTCTCTTACCTTTTTTATCCTGAAGTTTGTTTCTTCAGATATAAGTATGGCTACACTCATTTCATTCTGGATGCCATTTGCTTGGAGTATCATTTTCCACCCTTTGTCCTTGTAGCTGAGATGTGTCTTTTGGAGGCAGCATATGGTTGGGTTTTGTTTTTTGATCCAATCTGCTCCTCTGTGCCTTTTTATTAGTGAGTACAGTCTTTACATTTAGAATGATTATTGATGTATGAGGATTTCCTATGGCCATTTAATCTTATTTTCTGGCAACTCTGTGTCTCAATTGTTTCTTTCCTGTTGCCTTTTTGTCTGTTATTTTATTTTGGTGGTATTGTATGATTTTTTTCTCTGTTTTCTCTTTTTTTATGTTTTGTATCTTAGTTCTAGATATTTTTTTCCTGTGGTTACCATCAGGTTTATGAAAAATAAAGTTTCATATATACAGTAGACCTTTTTCTTCTGAATATACCTTGTCTCCATTTACCTTTGCAAATTCAGACCTTTACCCAATTCCCATTTATGTTTTTTTTTGTTTTTGTTTTTTTAATTCATTTTTATTATTAGACTTATTGGGGTGACATCTATTAGCAAGGATGACAAAGGCTTCAGGCATACAATTCTACAGTGCATTGCCCATTTATGTTTATGTTGTCACAAATTATCCTTATTTATGCCATAGATTCATTTTCCAATTGCAGTAGCTATATTGTCTTCTTCTCTTTTTTAAATGTCTTTACTTCCTTTATCCTTTATGTTATATTTAAGTGTATAATAACTTATTCTTAATAAGGGTTATAACTCCCTGCTTCTGTCTATTATCTTATTCATAGTTTTGTATCCTTTTGTCTTGATATTTTTTATTGGAATAGACAAAATATACTTATTGGAATTCCTGTACTTTTAGGACATAAATGTGTAACAATAATTTAAAACTTAGTATGAAGTTGAATGTATTGGTTTAATGTTATATCTGATGCATCTTATCCTGATGAAGTCTGTCAGTTACAGATGAAACTGAACAAGATTGCCAGTAAACCATCTAAGTGGCCTAAAGGATCAAATACTCCACTGATAAATTCCTACCTCTTTTTCATCAATTATCAATGTATGCAGTATAAAAGTAATTTGATTACGTAATTATGAAACTCAATACAAAATAACAACAATTTTTAAATGCTTTTTAAAAATTGTTCTGGATAATTAGTATTGTCAATTCAAATAAGATTAAGATTAAGTACTGTACAAGAAAACTTGAAATGCCCTGAAACATTACAGTTCATATCTAAGAGACTTTATAGAGGATTCCAAATTTGACAATGGTAAAACTTACATGATATCATTAAATACCAGTTATGAAACTGAAAAAATATTTCTCTAGAATGTTTTCTAAACGTACTATCTTTAATTCAAGATGTTTATATGTTGTATATTGGTACTTTAGAAAAGATATTGCTGTGTCATTTTGCCAGAAATATTAGTTAAACCTAAGTTTCATTTTTTAAAAACTGTAACCTTAAAATTAGAATAGGGATTTTGGGCAATGTATGTATTCAAGTAATTTTAGAGTATAGAGGGCTTTTGTTGAAGTCCTGAAGTCCCAAAAGCTATTAAATAATGGGAAAATATCTTTGATTAGAAAAGTTAAAAAATTATGTATTAAAAGTTCCATAAACAAATGATAATTTAAAATTGAGAACAATATTTGGAACACACATAATGAAAATGGGGTAACTCTTTCACAAATAATTATAGACTAATATCTTGATTAAAAAATGAGATATTCAACTGATCAAAAAACAGTCTCATCTCTGAATAAGAAGAATCCAAATAAAACAGAAATGAGATAACATTTTCATTTATCACATTAGTAATGGTGGAGAGATTGATTTTATACTGTCACCGCATAATATTGATAAGTGCAAGGGAGGAACAAGTTTTCCTTGACTTCTTAGGATCCATATGTTACTGAACAGAAAGAGTTCATCCACCTGGTGCTGGCACAGCCAAACACTAAACACTGAGAATTGCATGGAGAAAGATTGGCTATTTTATTATGAGTGATGTCATTCAGGAGAATGGGAAGCTAATGTTCAAAGCCTCAACTTCTCAATGGTTTACAGACAAGGGGTTTTTTAGAACAAAATCATGATAAATCATGATTAAAGAATTTGAGGTCATGGGTCTTGAGGATTGGTTAAGAGTGAGGTAAGGGCAATAAATCATAATTTCAGGTCTTGAGGTCAGCTTTGGGGTCCCTCAGTATGGTTTCATGTGATATGGCTGGGGGCTGTTCCACTTTAGGGCTCAAGAGCTGAAACACAGCTTAGGCCATGATATTATCTTTAGCTTAACAGAAACCCATAACTTGTGACTCTTAGTCAAGGCGTGGCCATTGTTTCTGGTTGACTCAGGAAGTTTATGACTAGTAAGGGACAGGGTCAAGGCTTACCAAGCTTTCTGTGAAAAAATTGAATTGACTCCTGGGGCTACATAGTAAATCCAAATCATACTTTAAATCGGGACCTTCAGTTCTACCTAGCTGAGTCTGAAAATTAAACTGACAAAAAGATAGCTTAACAGAAAAAAAACATAAATTTATTTAATGTTGAGACATAGGAACTTTACAAAGGAAATGAAGACCCCAAGTAACCAACCTAGGTGTTTTTATATTAGGCCCAATGAAGAGTGAGCAATGTAGATTTATTAAAGAATATGAAATAAGTGTAGTAAAGTGGGGGAAACTTAGCAAGTCTTGGTTTTTTGGATTCTTCTAGGTGTGCCTTTGTGGAGATAAGGATGCTATTTTCTTCCAGGTGTATGGAGGGCACTTCTCACATGAAGGTTTTTATATGACCTGTTTCAGGGAAGAAGAGCTGGGAAGGCCAGGGTAGTGGGATGGGTGAGGAAGGTCCGAGTGACCTTCCTGCTTTTGCTGTTTACTCGAACTCCTTTAGCTTAAAATATTTAATATGACAAGTTGTCATATTTTGAGGGTAGTGTGTTCTGAACCCTGCCACCAAAAAATTGGAGGAAAAGGAACAATTGGTAAAATCTCTTCAGAGGACAATTAATCAATATCTGTCAATACATAAAATATATAAGGTCTGAATCAGAAATTTCACATTTATTTAATGATCTTTTATGTCTACTATTTTATGTATTGAAAAGCATATAAAAAAGCATATATAAAAAAACACTTACTACACAATTGTATTAGCAAGATACTGGAAAAACTCTAAATTTACAACAGAAGGAACTGTTTAAATATCTTAGTTTAAAAATAATATTTTTCTGCAACTGAATAAAGGAGCTTTGTATTTCCTGATTTTGAATGCATTCTAAGTTTCATGGTCAAATTAAAAATCTTCTGGAAATTAAGGTTGAGTGAGAAACTCTCAAATGCCCAACATGTCTTTTATAAATAAGAGGTACACACACTACTGATACATGTGTGTGTGTGTGTGTGTGTGTGTGTGTGTGTATCTGGAAGATTTTTTCAAAGGTCAAACTAATCAACTGTGATGATGATTACCTTGAAAATATAAGATCACAGAAAATACAGTTAGTTAAAGGGAGCCGTTTCCTTCACTGCATATATATGCAATAAGAATTTTTACCCAAAGCAAGTTTTATTTTTATAATCACTTTCAAAAAGCCATAAAAGGAGGGGAGTTCCCTGGTGGTGTAGTGGCTGGGCTTCGGTGCTCTCACTGCCGTGGCCTGGGCTCGATTCCCACTCAGGGAACCAACCAAGAAGAAAAAAGCCATAAAAAGGCTTTTGCTTTTAGGTACCACATGCTAAATATGGCAGGTTAAAGCTTGCACTGACCATAAACACAAAAAAAATGTAGATATTTTGCAAAATCATATTAAAACTCATAAAAAAACTATGAAAACAAGAACTGCTAAATTGACTAAAGTTCAGAGAATAAAAAACTGTATACAAGTGAGGAGATGATTAAGTCACAATTTTCTCATTGGGGAATTAGCTGATTCTGGGCATAAACAAAGAGTCACATCTGCAGAAAGAGAAATCATTAAAGCTTTTTTTTTTGGTTACATGGGGCTGGGGTGACAAAATTGAAAATTAGAATGGACTCAAATACACAGATATTGCTTTCTTAGGATCCTGTGTGGAAAGTTAAATATCCAAGCTAAGAGCTTCTGAAGAGCAAAGTAAAATATTTTATAGTCTCAGGTTGCTAGTAAAGGGGAACTAGCAAGGAGGCAGGGCCTGCAAAATCAAAACAGAAAAGAAAGCCTTATAAGGAGTGATAAATTAACAGTGAGGCTGTATGATCTTTTTTTACTTGGGGAAATTTATTAATACTGGACTCACCTAGAGTTTACGAGGGCAGGTTGTACCTTGTTTGGAAGACCATTGTTGAAAGGTACAGAGATCAGCAGAGATCTTGGCATTCATGTGAGATTAGAATGATAAAACTGGAAATTTGAAAATAACATGGCTATTTCCTGTTCAAGACTTTTACCAAACATTGAACCTGAACATTTGTAAAGGGCAGAACTTATTTTCTAACAGTCTTTCAGGCTATAGAGACAAAGCTCTACCGAGATTTCAATTGAGAACAATGGAAGGACATGCCATAGAATCACTGGTGGTGTAAAAGTAAACAGCCTTACAAAAAGTGAAGTCCAGCAAAAAGAAACTCAATCCCTGAGAAGATTCTTATGATCATTCCCCATCCCCACCCCATACTATGTTAGAACCATATGTGGTAAAAGATAGTATCATTTGGAGTTTCTATGGTTCTTTAATTCACAATTTTATAATACAATAATACAATAAAAATTATGAGACATATAAAGAGGGGAGATAATGTGACATATAATCAAGATTAAAAAAACAGATATAAAGCAGGTAATCAAGATATTGAAGTTAGTAGAAAATCCTTTAAAATAACTATGACTAAAACTCTTTAATTTAATAGAAATTGAACAGATAGGTAAGTGACTGGTTTATTTAACTTCAGAATTGCAAGCTATAAAAATCACTAAGTGGGCATTCTGTAACTGATAAATAATATCTGAAATTGATAACTCAATGGGTGAGTTTAACAGCAGATTGAATATAGATTTCAGAAATAGTTAAATGGAAGCTAGGTCCATAGAAAACACAAACTGCTTTGAAGGGTGGACTAGGTGCTGGCATTGGTGCATAGCTTCCCAAGGGGAGTACTTCAAAGGTGATCTTAGTGATATTCAGCAGTGAGGTATGTAGCACTTTTTCTAGGATGAGTTAGAGAAATTAACTGTCTGATCTTTTTTTTTTATTATTTTTTTATTTTTTTAATGTGAGTAGCTCCCTGGCTGGGAATCGAACCCAGGCCGCAGCGCTGACAGCGCCGAAGCCTTAGCCACTACACCACCAGGGAACTCCTAACTGTCTGATCTTGTATGTAGAGGAGCCTCACATAAACATGAGAGGCCTAAAGACAGGCAATTGTGGCTTATATGTCATCCTGAGCTTCAAAGGGAAGGAAGACAATTCACAGGAAGATGGAAGAGCAAATGTTTGGTCAATGAATGTTTGCCATGCCCTGCAGAGACAATGGGACACAGAGAGAGGGATTTGAACAAACAGATCCTGCCAGCTCCCCATAGCTTACCATACCTAGCCCACCTAGCCCATATACTCTTTGTAGTTATCTCTGGTGATAGCTCTCTTCTTGGAGCATGCCCCCTATCTAAATTCTTTTAGTTAAGGAGGAGGGAAAAGGCTTTTCCTGAGCCTTTTGGGCCTTGATTTTCTTAAAAATCCCCCCTTATCCACAGGGGATATGTTCCAAGATCCCCAGTGGATGTCCAAATCCGTGGCTAGTACCAAACCTATATATACTGTGTTATTTTCCTAAATGTACATATTTTATAGCTTTCCTTTGACGTATTTGAATTGTTAGTGTCATTAATTAAGTAAAATAAAGGCTACTTCAATACAAACACTGCAATACCATGACACTGATAACCAATGTGGCTACTAAGTGATGAGCAGACATGTATCATATATGGCATGACTATGCTGGACAAAGGGATGATTCATGTCCCAGGTAGGATGGTGCAGAGCAGTGAGAGATTTCATTATGCTATTCAGAAGGGCAAACCATTTAAAACTTATGAATTGTTTATCGCTATAGTTTTCTAGTTAATATTTTTGGACTGTGGTTGACCATGCAGAAAACAATCTCAGAATGCAAAAACATGGACAAGGTGAGACCACTGTAATCTGCACATAAAAATGGCACATTCTGTGGCAGCTTGTTCTATATCCATTCAATACAGAGTAACTGAATAACACGGTTCAGAATTTGACATACAGTTTCCTATTGCTGCTATAACCAACTACTGAAACCTTAGTGACTTAAACCCAATTGCCTTCCTTTTTTTTTTCTTTTTTGTATGTGGGTAGTTTCCTGGCTGGGAATCAAACCCAGGCTGCAGTGTTGACAGCACCAGCACCGAAGCCTTAGCCACTACACCACCAGGGAACTCCCTGCCTTCCCTTACTATTCTGTAGGTCAAGAGTCTGAAATCAATCTCTCTGGGCTAAAGTCAAGGTGTCAAGCAGGGCTGGCTTCTTCCAGATGCTTTGAGGAGAATATATTAGTCAGGGTTCTCCAGAGAAACAGAAGCAATAAGCGATATCTATCTACTTATTATCTGTCAATGTAAGAATGTCCAAATCTGTGGATAATTTTTTTTTTTGTATCTGGATAGTTCCCTGGCCGGGAATTGAACATAGGCTACAGTGCTGACAGCGCCAGTGATGAAGCCTTAAGCCAGTACTCCACCAGGGAACTCTTGGATAATTTTTATAAGACTTTATTTGAGCCAAACTGATGTTGGGAAGCAAGATCTCAGATGTTCTGGAGAATGACAGTTTTGCAATTTCTTTTGTACATTTGGAATTTAGGAGGGAACATAAAGAAAATTACATGAAGGTAGGGGAAAAGAAGGAGGAGAAAACTCTACTCATATAATTGGATTACACGATAGTTAATAAGGTTATGTGCTACCTTGACGGTGGTTATGCTTCCAACGGGTCTGAGAAAGAGGATTACTCTGGCATTAAAAGGTATGTTAACCTAGATGCACAAGAATATTAGATAGAGCTAACTTAAGGCAACAATTAACCTTTTACTAAGGAAGTTATAGGTCTGAGATGTGACTACCCACTGTGATCTGCCCAGTTAAAAAATTATGATCAGGAGTTCCCTGGTGGTGTAGTGGTTTAAGGCTTTGTTTGGCGCTGGAGCTATCAATGCTTGCTGCGGTCTGGGTTCGATTCCCAGCCAGGAAACTACCCACATGCAAAAACAAAACAAAACAAAACAAAAAAGAATGCATTTTAAAAAAATAAAAATAAAAATAAAAAATTATGATCAAATCACCCTGTGAGGTTACTTTTGGTCGCTGAGATTGGAAGATTTATTACATAGCCTCTTTTTCTGTTCACACTTTGTTAAACTGCTCTCTGGTCTACCATTTCTCATGTTGCTACTAGCCTTCTCTTAACTACTGGCCAGTAACAACGGAAAATCTTAAGTGTAAATAAACCCAGTGGCTTAAACTAGTAAGTAATATGTAATATGTCATTTTCTATTCTTCTTTAATCACTTAAGGAAAATAGTGAACAAAAAGATGTTTTCTACAATAAAATGAAAAACCCAATGTCTTTTCCCTTGAGGCTATGTCTCTGTGAGACAGCCTCTGGTTTATGGTGTCACATTGGCAGACTAGGAGGAGGGACTGAGAAGATGTATAGATAGAGGAGTGTGTGCTTCTCAGCTGTTTCTCATAGAGATAGTTTCAAGGCACTTGGCTCCAACTCCAATTATTAAATACAACATAGTAATTGGTGCCAGATTTGAATTGGAATATCAGGACCAGGAGGCATCTGAGTGGTTTAGTTTATTTCAAAACCCCTGTAGGCCATAACACAGCAATGGTAACATAAAAAAAGTCAAAGTGCTCTGGGGAAAACAATAGAATTGCAAAAGTCCTTAGTTTCTACCTATGAGGGTGGGCTAATAAATTTTTCCCCCACTGTAATATTTTTTGTTACATTAGACATATCTGGATATAACCGATTCTGTGTAGTCATGCGGTATCTCCCCCCTCCATCATGGTTAACTTTGCACACACAGATGCTTATGTGTCTCACCCAGTGTGCATTGAAATGGAAGGGTGTTCAGACATTCAGTTCAAACTATTTTGTTTCCCAGCCAGGGAACTACCCACATATAAAAAAATAATAAATTAATAAACAAACTCTCTTGTTATTGAATTCCTTTTTTTTTTTTTTTTTTACTGGCAGAAGGACAGACTTTATTGCCCCCCCCCCAGCCCTGTTATTAAATTCTTTTTTAAAATTTTTTAAATTTCTTTTATTTTTTTGCTTTTTGGTATGTGAGTAGCTCCCTGGCTGGGAATTGAACCCAGGCCGCAGCCGAAGCCTTAAGCCACTACACCATCACGGAACTCCTGTTATTGAATTCTTAACAGCAGAAAAAGTTCCTCCATTGAAATTCACAGACAAATGCAAGCTGTGAATGGTGATCAGTGTGTCGATGTGAGGGCAGTAAGATGCTGAGTAAGGCAGTTCAAAGGTGGAGAAATGGGGCATGCACATGTGAGTGACAGACCACGAAGTAGAAGGCCTGTGACTGCACGTGATCAGCTTCATCAAGATCGCGTCGAGGAAGTGGTTCACGGAACTTGTCTCATTAAACAAAAAGAAGTTGCTGGTACATTAGGACTTTCTAGGGAAAGAGTGAGATATATTATTAGTGTTCTTGGATTTTGCAGTTTGTGCTGGGTGGGTACTATTACCAGAGAAGGGGCCTCAGTGTGGTGTCCAGGTTCTTGGCATCTTGAACAGAGAATGGAGTGAGATACACGGAAAAGTAGTAGTGAAAGAAGGAGCAGTTTATTAGAAGAAAGTACACTCCAAAGAGGTAGGAGTGGGTCCAAGTAAGTGGCTCAAGGGGCCCGACTAGCAGGGTTATTCTGGCTTTTATCCTCTTCAGTTGAGTGGGGTTATGCCCATCTGGGTGTGGGGTTCTTTGATTGATAGGAGGTTCTCATGTAACCTTTTCTAAACTGCGCATGCACGTTCCCAGAATTCAGTCTGGTAATGAGGTAAGGTAGAACAAGGTCATTGTAACTTTTTATTGTGCAGGTGTTACTAATCAGTTTAGATTGGCAGGCATTTTTGTATCCTGCTTATGGTTAATTGTATCGACATAGAGGAAGGTCTTGGGTGGAGAAAGGGAAGTTCATGGGCTGCTCATAGGGGATGTCGTACCCCTAGCTGCCTGCATCAGCTACCGCATGCATGCTATGTCATGAAATGAAAGGTGAAAGAGTTCGCATTCCTTGGGAACTTTTGGAACATTTTGAAAAAGAAAGTGAGGACTTCTTAAAGAAGATCATTACAGGTGATGAAACTTGGGTCCATCATTATGACCTGGAGAACAAAAGGCAGTCCATGGAATACCACCGTAAGGGATCCCCTCAGCCAAAAACAATTCCATACTCCGGCCTGGGCTGGGAAGGTCATGTTGACTGTGTTTTGTTCTGAACAGTCTTACATTTCAATATGCACTGGGTGAAAGAGGTAAACATCTGTATGTGCAAGGTCAAGAATGATGGCGGGGAGATACTATGTGACTATACAGAATTGGTTATAGCCAGATAAGTGTAATGTGATAAAAAAAATATTACAGTAGAGGCAAAATTTATCAGCCTGCCTATGCTGATAATAGAGCCTGGCTGTCAGGAAGCTCCAGTAGCAATGTGGTCTGTGGTTTGTCCAGAAGTTGCCAAACTCACTGTGGTATCTTTGGGTTCATTACCTGCTTGAATACATTGCTCACAGAGCATACATTCAAAATAATATGGACCCTTATTTTAAGTATGTAATTCAATCATTTTTTGGTAGATTAAGAGAGCTGTGCAAGCATCACCACAGTCCAATTTTAGAACATTTTTAATACCCGCCAAACTTCCCTCATGACTGTTTGCAATGTAGTTTTACTCCTACCTCCAGCTCCAGACATGTAGATTTACCTCAATAGAATTGTTAGATAATAATCCATTGCAGTTCACAGTGGCCAAAGCATGGAAACAACCAAAGTGCCCTGTGACAGATGACTGGATAAAGAAGCTGTGGTACATACACACAATGGAATATTACTCAGCTATAAGAAAAGATGAAATAGGGCCATTTGCAACAAAATGGATGGACCTGGAGATCATCATGCTTAGTGAAATAAGCCAGACAGAAAAAACAAAGAACTGTATGACTTCACTCATATGCGGAATATAAAACTGAAAGCAAAGAAAAAAAGAAATGAACAAACAAACAAATAACCCATGGACACAGTCAATAGTTTAATGTTTACTTGGGGACGAGTGGGTCAGGGAGGGGAGAAAGGGGAGGGGGTGGGAGAGGAGGGGGGGGAAGCTAAATATAAGGTGATGGAAAGAGAAGTCACATTAGGTGGTGAACTTATTAGACAACAAGTTGACGATGCACTGTAGAATTGTATGCCTGAAACCTATGTCATCCTTGCTAACAGATGTCACCCCAATAAGTCTAACAATATAAATGAATTAAAAAACAAACAAACAAACCAAAAATAATCCAAACAAAATCTTATCATGCATCGCTTCCTGTAAAACTGATTATATTTATTGTCTAAAATAAAATATTTGTAAAGCTAAAAAAAAAAAAGTGGTTCAATAAGAAAGAGGAAAGGAGTGTACTTTAGGGGGCAAGTGCTTAATGGGGTGCAGACACTTGAAATTGGATTAGCTCCACACTTGAAAATTTTAATGAGAACCCATACCCTTGGCTCTTAAAGGCCTGCAAAGTTCTTAAAACCACACATTGGAGACCTCAAATTACATTAGCATTTAGGAGCAGCTTTTATGTAAGTTATTGCCAAGTTTGTAAACAAGTGTTTTGGAATTGAATGTCTCTCCTGCTTTTTTTCTCCTTTTAACTTCGTGTTGATAGCCTCTGTTAGCTTCTCCTCCACAGAAAGAATATCCAAACTTGGAGAAGTTAAGCTTGGTTTGGGTGCAAAAAATATGTAGTAGTTTGTTTATGAATTAAACATTTTTTTATTTTTTTTAATTCATTTTTATTGTTAGACTTATTGGGGTGACATCTGTTAGCAAGGATTACATAGGTCTCAGGCATACAATTCTATAGTGCGTTGTCAACTTGTTGTATAATATGAATTAAACATTTAAATAAGATTTTAGCCTTTTTGGCTAATAAAATTAAACTTTGCCATGGCCTGAATGTTTGTACTCCTGCTAAATTCATATGCTGAAATTCTAATGCTCTACGAGTTTGTGATGATATTAGGAGGTGGGCCTTTGGGAGGTGCTTGGGCATGGGGGTGGAACCCTCATTAGTGTGATTAATGCCCTTATACAAGAGGCACCAGAGAGCTCCCTCATGCCTTCCACCATGTAAGTACATGGCAAGACGGGCAGTCTGCAACCTAGGAGAGGGCCTTCACCAGATGCTACCATGCTGATGCCGTGATCTTGGACTTCCCAGCCAACAGTGAGAAATAAATGTGTTGTTTATAAGCCACCCAGTGTGTATTTTGTTATAGCAGCCTGAACACACTAAGGTACTGTTGAAATAGTAATTGTATTTTCTTTGATATAGAGCATCTTTGGCAACGTGATGTTTATCATCATCATTATTTTATTGTGTTTCAAGTACCCCTTTTATCTTAAGCATAAACAAGTTAAAGAGGGGGTCTCTGTCATTATCAGAGTTAGTTGCTGTTTGTTCAAACTTTGCCCTTGTTTCCAACCTGTTCAATGAAGAGCTTTCCCATAGTAGTGATTCACATTGGAGTATACATGCCATTTTTATGAATTTTAGTGGCAGGAGTGAAGGTATTTTAAAAGGCTTATTCCTTTCTTCCACTCTTTCTTACCCCATTGTGAAGTTGTGATACTTGGAAAGAGTTACACATGCATGGCGTACCGGGAACAGTACAGACTTAGAAACCAGATAGTTCCACCTCTGTTCTTTCTAGCAGTGTGATTTAGAAGACCCATTGTCTTAAAAGCATGGGGGGCATTGGAGTTAATGATACGGGTATGGTTAGAGGTTTGAGTAATGTTAGAGTTTGCAGCAAGTCAGGATCGTAGACATGCTTAGAATTTAGAGGTAAGAATTAAGGTTATAATTAATTATAAAGTTGAGCGCAGGGATAGGATTACATATGATATTTTTAAGGATAAAGTTAAAGATAGAAATAATGTTATAGGTAAGATACAAGGATGTAGATAGAGTAAGAATTAAATTGAAAATTAGCTGTAGCATTAGCTTAAGCAGGAGAAAGACTTCTCTCTGTTATGTGAAAGCACATGTAAAAATGGAGCCTCTATCATCATTTTTTTTTTCTGGATTAACTACGATCAGAAGTTTGTTGGTAAACCTCATCAGACACAAAAGGATCATTTGTTTTGTTGAGCCACTGAGACTTTGGGATTGTGTTTTACTACTGCTTAGCCAAAGCTGTGCAGATGGATTCAGAAATCTAAGTCCTAGTAAGCATTGATTGAGAACATCTTTAATAAGAACAACAACACTTAAAAACATGTATATTTCCTTTCACCTCCATTTAGTTTGATTTTGGCTAAAGTGACAGCCTGCCAGATTGTTCCATGTTATTTATATAGGTAGTAGATTACGTGGTAAATCTTTTCTACCCACATATACAATTCTATTTGTGATGGATGCTATGCTACCCCGCCAAGACCCTGCCTTCATGACTGAAGGGCTTATTCCTCAGGTGCTGGGCTGAGTGTGGACTGACACCTTTGAGCTATCAGCCCTCTTTGAGGATGTCCTCTTTGGAATACTCACCTGGTATGAGATCACACATCACTCCTGGGGTTTAGTGGAGGTATAGAGGTCTGATCCTGTTACTTCACCTTAGGACAACTCTGAAGGAATATCCTAGATTCATGGGAGTCAGCTGAGTGTGATACTGTTTTTGTTGTTCACACCTCTTAATTGTCTTTCCCCTGATGTTGTAGTCTTTGAGTACATATAGAGTTAGTCAGGAAAGGCAATACTTTCTGGTTGTTTGTCTGTGTGAATTTATTTTACAGAATTTAACTTTCAAAGAAAATGAGGTGAAGTGGTATATTTTCCTCCCCAAAGGTACAGAGTGACTAAGCCCTTATTGTAACTACATCACAGTCCAACTTCTGCCCAATCCTACTTTCTTTGCATTCTCCATGCATATGGATCCAAAGATCACTTCTCAATAAGCATCCTTCACACTTAATCTTCATCTCAGAATTTACACCCCATGGAACCCAACCTATCTCTTAGAGTCATTTATGTTTATAAGTCATAATATTTGAGAACCACTATGATGTCATCTACTTCTCTTGGAATTGCCTATAAAAATACCTCTTTCTAATATAGTCAGCTCTGCAGGTGATGTCTAAGGAGAACATACAAAGAGAAATGAGTCTCAACCTTGAAGATTGCATTGGCTTAAATGGGAGCTGAGAAATGGTGTGGAAACTGTGTTTTTGCAATAACAGAAACTTACTATTCCTTGATGACAAGAAGCATCTGTCTTCAGACCACAAAGCCCCACCAATGCTATGGAATGAGTCACCTCAGTCTTCCCCTGCTCACCTTCCTTGCCATCAGAAATTCAAATTCTCTCCATTGCCTCACTGTTGCAGAAGAGTAGCCCCTCATTTCAGTAAGAGAAGGTATTTGTGGCTGTGGGTAGAAGTGAGCCAGTTGTTTTAAGTGGCAGTTCAACCTTTATCTCTTGAACCAATCCTGAGAATCTACCTACTACAAAGTAATGGGGTATTCTTGCTTTCCTCTCAATAAATTGAAGTCATGCCAGTATTGCTTAGGCTCACCCAGTATCAGGAAGGTATTAATGTTGAAAGATAAGGCTGATGTATTTGTCATCCCTGGCTCCAGGTGTGGAGGAACAGGACAGCTTTGTATGGTGACCCTGCTGATTGCAGAAACATCCAAACCCATCTGGGATGGAGGTAAGTTAAGGTGATCATACCACATTGTGTGACTGAAGGGCAGGAATAGTAAGGCCCGTTTTGGCAACAGGAAAAGATAATGAGGCCCATAAATATTGATGCTCAATATATATCTAATGAATGTAGAATGGCTTGTAACTATGGGGGGCTATCAATAAGAAATAAGGTCCTTTTTGTTCTTGGGAAGCTTAGAGCATGTGAGCTACCCTGGGTCCCCAATCAGGTTAAGGAAGTGAGGATAATTGGGGAGTGCAGTTATTCTGTTCATGAGTAATCAGTAATGGTGTTTTAATACTGTTTTTGATGTTTATACCTCTTACTTGTCTTTCCTCTGGCGTTGTCATCTTTGAGTACATGCAGAATTAATCAGAAGAGTGATATTTTTCTGGTTGAGCTTGTGAACTTATTTCACCAGGTAGAATTTAATTTTCAAATAAAATGACATGAAGTGGTGTATTTTCCCATTAAAAGATGCAGGGTGGTGGGGATTCCCTGGTGGTGTAGTGGCTAGGCTTCGGCGCTCTCAACGCTGTGGTCTGGGTTCGATTCCCAGCCAGGGAACCACACACACACACACACACACACACACACACACACACACACACACAAAGATGTAAGGGGTGCAAAAAGACACATGACAGACTAGCCAACATTTAATAAATTTAATAAATTAATAAGGAGTATCACAAAAACCTGGAGTGGGTAACATACAGGAACCAGGAATAAGAGAACACTTTACCACCACTCACAAAAAGTACCACATGGTGAAGGAGGAGATTTACAGGAAATAATATAAGGCAGTCTGTTGCACGTGTCTTACACAGATATACATATACAATAATACATCAAAATGACTTGTATGACAGCAAATTCACCATGTTTACATTTCTCACATGGACTTTTTAAAACATTTATAAAAGTTTGTAGATTTAACATTGACTTGTAAGATTTATATCCAAATGAGTATATTTGTTTCATACCAAACTGCACAGAACTTACGAATAGCACACAATTTGAGGATAATTACTGTGTTGGGTACTATTAAGTACTACTACTTGATGACATAAGAATTATTAACAAATGTGCTATAAGCTATTATCATTCAACTTATTGCTAGTGCTTCTGAAAATTGTGGTTTATGTTTTATTTCTTTGTAAAACATGTGCTATGAGCTTGCCCTGATAGTTAAGAAATCAGATGTTTCCAATTTTCCCTAATACTCATAATACTTCAGATCTGAATGTGTTGTCTTTTTAAGGACTGCTGAAAGATTTTCTTCTGTCCTTTTGATATCATCTACTCTGCCCTACATTAATACAAATCGATGGATTCGTGCAACATACGTGGCATACATGCAGGACGCCATCTGTATGTGCAGAACTCATGCTTAATGCATGCTGTGTTTCTTCAGACATTTTCATTTCAGTAAGAATTAGATCATCATTCAATTTCAACATGATTGTTTTAACATGCAGTTCAACAGAGCTAACAGGCAGGTAGACTTTACTTTTGTGTTAAATTTGGGCATGCTCAAGCAATTGACTGAGTTTTGGCAGTGTTGCAAATCAAGTAGAGACTGTATGAATTTCTTCAAACACAGCAGCTCTCCCACTGCCCCTGTAGCACACTGTCAGATTTATCTATGCTGTGTGTTGAAGACACAGATCAGGGGTTTTAGAAAATCAGATTCTGCCTTCAACAATTTCAAGATATTGAGAAGCACAATCTAAGGTATTTAAGTAACTGTCAGGCATAAGAAATAGCATCATGAATTCTTCAGAAATTGATCCACAGTTGTGTGAAATGGACACACATGGAAACACAGTTACTGGAACTTGTATACTCTGCACGCAGCATAGATTTAATGGATTGATTTGTAGCAATGCTTGAAAACCTTTCACGGTTAACAAACTAGTAAAATGGTACTGAATTCTTAGAGAGCAGTAGGCCACGAGTGAAACAATGGCCACCATTTATTGTAACACAACACTATATTTTAACGAAGATTTACATTTCTGGTACATAATTGCAGTACAAAGAAGAGCTTGCCACTTGAACAAATTAGCTGCAGCCTTTTCCTGCACTAGAGAGTTTGGAAGGATCTGAAAATGAGATAAATTTTGTTTAAAATCCAAATGGAAACTCTGTATTTCTGTTATTTCTATAATTCAGTAAAAGCTTCTTTTTAGTTACTTTTTTCACATTCTAAGGGCCTAATTCTGTCGTCCTTAATCAAGTAAAACTTCCAAGGTTTTGATCATCTACACTTCCAACGCAAGTTTTACTCAAAAATTGACTACTAAATTAGGTCCTATAGATAGAGGTACCATAGTTAAGAAGATATTTTTAATAAGGCTCAAAATGCTAATTTCACTTTGTGTGTAGCACACAAATTTCCAAGGATCCTGAGATCAAAACCCAATTGATGTTGATATCCTGGATTGGGAAATAAATCTGGGATCTCACTTCCCAGTTTAATTATGGAATTAGGTATTTACTAAGGACCAGAATGAAAACACTAATTTCAATTTGCTTGTCATTATAATCAGAATTTGAACATTGTCCTTAAGAAGTGAAAAGCTATTGGTGGATATATCTCGGATCATCCTTCCACTTCTGTAGTCCTGGTTAACCAGCTGCTATGTTAAAATATCACGATGTTTGGGGACAGACATTGCCATACAATACCAACACAACACTCTGACAATGTCAAATTTTGCCCCAAATGTGACAACAAAGTTAAGTTCTGCCTTTGACTCACTAATAGATGTCATAAGAGTATAGAAAGGCAGAACCTATTTTACTGTGTTTATGTGTGTAGATGGTCATAGCACAGCAAGAATTTAAAGTGTATATTTACTGTTAACCTGGAAAAAGACTCCACTGAATTTGTTAATTTTGGCGTGGTTGAAATGTAACCACTGTCATGTGCATCATTCTGGTCTCCTGCAAATGCCACCTGAGATGAACAATATTTCCTTATCCACAAAAGAAAGAGAAAGAAGAGAGTGAGAAAAAAAGAGAGATGAAGGAAAGAAGGGAGGAAGGAAGGAAGGAAGGGAGGGAGGGAAAGAAAAAAAATCAACCTTTTATGCATCAAAGAATCAAAATAAGCTTTTCTCGATCTATTATAAACAGTAAATATAGAACCCTAAATCTTACTATTGTATGCATGATTGCAAAGTACAGGGTTGCAAAGCTATATATAAAAACACTTTTTTAGACAGCAATATTTACATTAGTTATGACCGACAGAAGAATTATAGAACATTTTCCTACATTTGTAGCTTTACTATAGGAAAATACTGTGCTGCTCTTTCTTACACACTACTAATCCTCTCACTAACCACATTGGAGGGGGTAACAGGTAGCTCCAGATTCTCAACTTGCATCTCTATCCCAGGCTCATTGTCATTAGCTTTCTTTATCACCGGTTCATTGGTATGCCGGTAAATGTTAACATTGAGCTCCCTTCCAGACAAAGCAGTGGCAGCAACTCTGGGGATCTGCCTGACTGGAAGCTTTTTCTCTGCCTTATAATTGCAACGCAAATAGTTGGAGAAAGCCCTTCGGTAAACTTTGTTGAAAAGCGTGTACACCAAAGGATTAATTCCTGAACAAACATAGCCAATCCACACAAACACATTCAGAAGCTTTTCCATGAGCTTTTGATTACAGGCCTTCCCACAGAGAACCGACAGAATATTGGTGATAAAAAACGGGCACCACATGATCAGAAACACAAAGAAAACAATGCCAAGGACTTTCGACGCCTTCCGTTCATTATTGATAGCTTGCATGGTGCCCCTGGGCCGTTTTTCTTTCTTCTTTCTTCGGCGCGGGTTCAAATCATGGTTAGGGTTTGCAGAGTTCTCTTCGTCAGTGGTATTCTTCTTGCAGCACTTCAGGAAATTCAGGCTTATTCCAGGCAGTTCCTCCGTGTGGCCACGCAGTAACATCAGAGCTTGTCTGCGAAGAACGTAAATCGTCAGGCAGTACGTAATCACCATGATCGTCAGCGGTATGAAGAAAGCTACGAAGGACCCAATGAGAACAAAATTTGGGTCATTCAGCACGCAAGTGGTATTGTTGACGAACACTTTGTCTTCATCTCTCAGTCCAATCACTGGGATAGGAACTGATACACCTGCAGGGACACACACACAAAAAAAGAAGGTAGAACTTTGTTAATCAGCACATTGAAGGGTTGGACAGGTTTGTGCAATGGCATATATTCAATTACATTTTGCTGAAGAAAATTTAGAGCTGGTATTTGTTGAAAGCTATTCATGGCATAAATTGATAGTCACAGGATAGCGTAGCAGTATATCTGAAAAATGACAGCTTTTTTTTTTTAATATTAGGAATGCCTTCCCCACAAATTTCTGTAGAAGGCATGAAATTAGCATTATTGAGATAAACTACTATAGATAAGGTTTGTGTAAGTGGATCATGTCTTTTCTTAAACTCCCAGTACTTAGAAATATCCTGGCTCATAGAAGGCACTCAATAAATATTTCTTGAATGAATAATATATTTACATCTATACTCAATGACAATAAACTCAATGGTTATTTTTTTTAAGTATACCATCTTCCAAATGCAATGAAAATGATGTGTATACCATCTATAAGTGTAAGTAATAGCACATCAGAGTTGGCTGGGTGAGATAAGTTGTTAGCTGACAACATCTGTGTCCACTTCCCAGTTTCCTGAGGAAAGAGGTCAACAAGAGGAAGTTCATGTGTGAGCCCTTTGGAGACAGGGCCTGAGAGATCTAGAGGTACTGGAGATGGAGAGGACAGTATGGCCCTCAAATGCGCTTGCTACAGGGATGAGATGTGACCTCTACGCAAAAATACTCTATAAGCAGAAACTAACAGGACTCTTTTTAGCAGGAGTTTTTGTGAGACTCTGGGTGGGCATAAATGACCTCTTTACAAGGTCAAGAGACAATGCAATGCAGAGTTGGGAGAGATGTAGTCCTCCCATTTCTGTAAAAATTTGACCACCTTTGTTTTTTAAGAATACTGAGAACATTCTAGGCAAGCACTTCAATTCATGAATAAGCTCACAGGCAGAAAATATGAACAAAGAGGCGGGTGCAGAAGGTGATCTTGCACCCAAGCATAAGTAAGAAACCTGGACATTTTCAGAAGGCACTACGGTAGATCTTGAAAAGGTCTTGTATCCATAAGCAGGGAAAACTTCCAAGTGAAATTCAAATGTAATATTGATTTATTCTCTCTTGTGTCCACAGGAGATGAAGTCTGGAAAAATTCAGATTGTCTTTCAGGATTCTAGCAGAGATTATTTAGGAGTTTTGGGCTGAGGGATATCTACACTATGAACTGTAAGAAGAGATAGAAGTGGACTCACCCTCAGAGGCAACACAGGGAACTGACAAAAATATGAAACTGAAAGTCCCTCCAGATTGTCCTAACACCCTTCACCAGGTATAGAGTGACTGGATGATCAAGAGGGAAAGTGGTCAATATATTTCTGCAAGAACTTGCCGACAATGTTCACTGTATTTAATCTCTGGGAAGATACGGAGAATAGAGTGTTTGGAAAGTGTTATTTAAGGCTTTTTTTCTCAGACACTACATTTCTAAAATTACTGTTTTTTTTTTTTTCTAGACAAAGAGACCAAGTGATGGTGTGAGAAGCAGCAATAGATGTGACAAGACTCCTTGTGGTATTGGTGAATTCCTACAACTCTGAAGCCAGGCATGCCACTCAAAAAAGCAAGAAAGGCTATGCAAACTAGGAGACACCTAAACAGAAAGTATTCTCAGGTAATCCGCTGAGGGATCCTGGTGAACAGACCTTTGAACCCTGGATGGAGTGGCACGTATCAGAAGGTAATTTTTACCAAGTTTGCTGAAATGTTTGGAGGAATTTCAACAGGCATTTGGGAATATAGAGTACCGCAGGACCATACAGGTTACATTTCTTAAGAGTTATAAAAGAGCCACTATGGTTCCCTGGTGGCCTAGTGGATAGGATTCGGCATTGTCACCACTGCGGCCTGGGCTCAATTCCTGGTCAGGGAAACCACGTGCACACACACAAAGCCACGATGCTGAACACCCAAAACTAATATAAAATAATATCAACTGTCAACTGTAATTGAAAAAAATAATTTAAAAAAGTGCAAAAAACGGGCAGGTAAGAGTGCTGCCAGCTTATATTACAGCATTTGATCCAAAAGTCATAGATATCAGGGGATCTCTAGAAAGAGTGTAGATTAAGCTTCCCTGAAATAGTTGGTATTGGTATTGGCTTATCTTTAATGACACGTTTTAGTGAAGGGTTAAGCTGCAGCACGTTTTCTGGAGTTAAGGAAGCTAGTATAGGATTAAGAAATAGGGAAGGGTTTCTTTCAAACAAATAATTTACAGGAGAAAAGATCAGAGGGAGATCCTAAGATTAAAAGAGATTTAAAAGACCTATTAAGCAAGTATAATATGTGAACCTACTTTGGCTCTTGATGCAAAAAAGCAAACTTTAAAAAATATTTATGAACAATGACTGGCCCTATTTATTTATTTATTTATTTTTGTTTATTAAATTTATTGGGGTGGCATTGGTTGGTAAAATTATATAGGTTTCAAGCATACATTTCTATCTATATATTGCTTTGTGTGCTTACCACCCAGAGTCAGTTTTTCTTCACCATATTACATAATTATTGCTATTAATTTTTAAGAGTGATGTTGATACTGTGGTTACATGGAAAAACAGTTGTTATACTTTTAGATACACATACTGAAATATTTATGGATAAAGTATTATGATATCTAGAGTTTATATCAAAATAACATAGGTGGGGAGAAGTGTATGGATGAAAGAAGATAGTCCATAAATTGATAAGTTTTCAAGCTGGATGATTAGTACATGGGTCTTATTATATAATTCTATTTACTTTTGTAATATTTGAAAGTCTACATAGCAAAAGTTGAATAATATTATAAAAATTAAAAAACAAAAATGGAAACAAAGAGATCCTTTCTGAAACAGACAATTAAATCCCTATTAGACCTGAGATCATAAAGTTCTCCAAGACTTTGTGGCCACTGCTAACCTGGGAAGTGATCACTTTTAAAATAAAAACCTGGACTCCTTAAGTAGAAGCACTTACCACTCTGATATAGTTCTAGGAAAGAAGGTCATTTTCTAAAAAAATGTTGGTAGAAAACTCCTATGCTTTCTCAGGATCCTATAACAAAACCAGAGAAGGGGTGTGAGGGAATTGCTCCCTTTCCAATCTCCCCCTGCACTCCCTCTCAGTGGGAAACTAGAGTATGAGGGATTTGCCTTTATTATGGAGGAATCCTAACAGGGGTAGATATACCTACACTCAGGAAAGAAGTGCTGGAGTGAAAACTCAATTCCCCACAGGAAATGCACTGATCTTCTAGGTACTCCTAGAGACACCGGAAGTCTTTGGGGAAAGGCCTCATAAATGGATTCTGAGATCAGCAGAAGTCAGCATTACTCAGAGCCCAGCTCTAGAGTGGTGTTAACTTGCTTCTGTTAAAAGATTTATTCACTTTTCTAATGGATTCTTGGGCCTAAAAGTAGGCCTTGTCAAGGGATAACAAGAGAGAGTAGCAGAGTGATTCCAGATGACCTGAAGCTGTTATGACATATGTGTGGCCAATTTTATCCCTGATACCTATTTGTCTAATTTTATGTACACTGAGTAAAGAGTAACTGTAAATTTGCCTTTATTGAGTCTATCTTATGTGCCAGGTACTGAACCATGCATATTATTGACATTACAGATGTACAATGTATGATCTCAATTTGGTTGAAAACCCTGTAATACAGATATTATTTGGTAAAGTAGCTTAACCACTTTATCAAATCTATACCATCATTAGTTTTTGTTTTTAGAAGCCACGAATGCAGTCAACAAACAAGAAACTCAAGTTCTTTTGAGAATATCTGGAAATTATAAATAATACCAACCACTAAAGCAGCATTAATAACGATATGTATTGCATGCATTATCTTATTCAATACTCTAAAAAATTAAAAGTATGTGTCAGCAGTTCTCAAACTGTGGTTCAAGGACCCTGGGGGTCTCTGCGACTTGTTAAACATGTTTGCTATGTTTCCCTTTTGCAACTATTTGTCTTTAAAACTGTATTTTCTTTATAAACTTCAACCCAAATAACATGTCACAACAGTTTGAATACAGATATATATGTGACAGTCCAACTATCTTTCCATAAAACTAAACATTAAAGAGGTTTTCAAAACTGTAAAAAATTGCCTGTTTTGTCTCTGATTAATTTTGGGAAAATATAGTTAGTTTTCATACAAATATGTTATTTATGTTAACACTAAATGGCTCATTATTGTTTTGTAAAATTAAATGATTCACCAATATTTTAAACATTTCTTAGTTTTAATTTTTAATATAATAAATATCAATAGATATAATCCACATGAACAAAATGTTTTTGGGTCTTCAATTATTTTGAAGAATATAAAGGGTTCCTGACACCAAAGAGTTTGAGAACTGCTATTCTATGTTAATGGACAAAGTTATTGAAGTCCTGGAGAGTTAAATTCAGCAAATGTATTAAGTCTTTCTCAGTATCTTAAATTTATCAAATAATAGAAATTCAGGTGATACTATAATGTCAAGTAAATAAGAGTATAAACAACATAAATAATAGCAACAAAATTCCTTAGATGCATTATTTTAATCAATCTCATAAAAAAATCTAAAAGACACATATTATTTGGTGAAGTTAACTTCAGAAAAGTTAAGTTTAGCAAGTATAATCTTTGAAGCAATCTTTGATATTTTTATAACCCTCGATTTGTCCAAGGAGAAAAAGTGAAAACGAGCTACCATACAAAATATGAGTTACAAATAACAACAATTGCAGTAATATCTTTTACTGAACGCTATTTGTCACACTGTCATTATTTTATAATTATTATATATAATTTATAGATTATCTTATTCCAATCCAGACCAAAACACATATAAGAAATTATTAATTAGGATAACTTAATCTTTCTGAAATTAACTTCAATAAATCGATATCATCTTCTATAGAATTTTAGAAACAACAAAGATATTATAATTCATGTTCTGCTGAAAACCAGGTACTATTTTAACCAAAAAATAGTAAAATATTTTGGATTCATTATCTCATCAAAAAATCCTGAAAAGTGATAATTATTTACTTAAACTCAGAGAAAAAAATACCTTCAATAAATATATAGGGTTTTAGCATTTTATAAACATTTAATTCAGTAATGTAGTTATAATTCAAGTTTTTATTGGCAATATCATGTGCTACTATGATGCTATTACTACTACGATTGCTACTATTACTGATGCTGGTACTACTACTACTACTATCATTCAGAGTGCTTACTGATGCTGGTACTTTATCTGTATTACATATTTCATAAGCATTATCTCATTTCAGCCTCTTAAAAGCCATAAAATAACTTAATGCATTTAATTTACTTCAAATATGGCAAATTCAGAGCATGTATGATGACGTTCAGATTATTTCTTAAAACCTTGAATTCAAGCAACACAGATTAGTTTTCTTCAAACAAACAGATAATAATACCATATGCCAATGATTCTTAGATACACATTTCTTTTAGATTTTAACATCTTTGAGAGTGTGATGTGTCTTAAACTGATAGTGTCCTCTAATCACTTTTGGCCAGACAGCCGTCATTGCATAGTTGCACTGTCAGTGCCTGTGTGAACCTGGTCTGAAAGGCTCTTCACAGATAAGATGTCAAAATTACCAACAGCAACATTTGTAAAATGAGTATCAGCATCATGGTAATAATTCACTGTGAACAAAAAATTATGTCATAACAGGCAAAGAGGAGAATGCTCTAAATAAGGTATCTTCAACAACATCAAATGATGTAGAATTTGAAACACTTCCTCTGCCTTTGAAAAAGAGGAGGTCACTAGTGACTACAGAGAGAAGAGTTATAGTGGAATAGTGAATACAATAAACAGATTGTGAAGAGATTTATTAATGATATGAAAGAGGACAGAGAGATTATAGAATAAACTTCCTGGAACAGATTAACCAACATCAAAATGAAAACATAGACTAAGGGGATTATTACTAAACTGCAAGACTATCTTAAAGGTATCTATTTTCTTTCCTTTTTTTCATTTCATTTTATTTTATTTTAAATTTATTGGCGCAACATTGGTTAGTAAAACTTACATAGGTCCCAGATGTATAATTCTACGTTACATCTTTTATGTGTTGTATTATGTGTTCATCGCCCAGAGTCAGTTCTCTTTCCATCACCATATATTTAAGTCCCTGTCCCTTCTCCCCGACCCCTCTTCCCCCTCACCCTCAGGTAACTACTAAATTTTTTTTAACTTATTTATTTATTTTTTTTAATTTGTGTGTGTGTGGGGGGCGGGGTATGTGGGTAGTTCCCTGGCTGGGAATTGAACCCAGGCCGCAGTGTTAACAGTGCCGAAGCCTAGCCACTACACCACCAGGGAACCCCAACTACTAAATTATTGACTGTGTCCATGAGTTTTGTTTCTTTGTTGCTTTCAGTTCTATATCAACAAACTAAATGTCTCCATCCCTTTCCTTATTTTACCCACTCTTCCATCCCTCCTCCCATCTTAAAGAAGTCCCTCTAACATTCTTTGTAGTACTGGTTTGGTGGTGATGTATTATTTCCTTAACTTTTCCTTATCTGAGAAGCTCTTTATCTGTCCTTCAATTTTAAATGCTAGCCTTGCTGGAGACATTGTTCTTGGTTGAGATCTTTAGTTTTCATCATGGTGAATATTTTCTGTCATCCCTTATGGTCTGTAAAGTTTCTGGTGGGAAATTAGCTGAGAGTCGAATGGGTGTCCTCTTATAAGTTACTATTTGCATTTCTCTTGCTTTTTTTTAGAATTTTCTCTTTTTCTTTAACTTTTGCCATTTTAATTGTGATGTATCTCAGTGTGTTCTTATTTGGGATCATCTTGTTTGGGATTCTCTGTGCATCCTGGACTTGTATGTCTATGTCGCCAGGTTAGGAAAATTTTCAGTCATTATTTCTTCAAATAATTTCTTGATCCCTTGCTTTTCCTCTGTCCCTTCTGGCACACCGATTATTCTGATAGTTTTACATTTGGTATAGTCCCAGAGGAATCTCAATCCAACCTCCCTTTTTTGGAAAGACTTTTCTAATTGATCTGGGTAGGTGTTTTCTCCTGGCTTTTCCTGTAAATCACTGCTTTACACTTCTATTTTATCTAGTTTGGTGACTTTTATTCCATTCTTCACTTCAGTTAATGTAGTCATTATCTCTCTCTGGTCCTTTATAATGGTTTGTAAGTCTTTGATGTTTGCTATCCCTCTGTTGACATTATCATTCACTTCCTTAAGCATTTTTATAATCATTGCTTTGAGCTCTGTTTCTGATGGCTCATCTGTCCCCACCTCTTTATTTTGAGCTGCCTTTCTCTGGTTTCTCATTTTGGCACCCTCTCTGGACCCTCACTGCTGCAGTTTCTTTGGTATTGGCTGCTGATACTGGGCAGGGTAAAGGTATCTATTTTCATGTAGAATTTTTTCAAGGACGCCTAGGAGGACCACAAAATATCAAGCTGACCTGAGTGGTCTCTTGTCTGATGGAGTAATAGGCTGACCAGACATACAGTTTTAAATTGGACAGAAAACAACAGTACCGCCCCATTTCAAACAGTACATGTGGACAGCCTACTGACATGTTGAATTTAGCTCAATGAGACCAAGCTGATCATACCTACCATTTGAAATGGGGCATTTTTCTATCCCATTTAACATGGTATGTCTGGTCAGCCCAATGTCATTAAATGAGTGCATTGAACATGGGAGTATACAGCAAAAGATGAAAGAACTATTTTTGTAGAAGTACAAAAAAGACAAAACAAACATAAACACTGCTGCTTAGCTTTCAGATGATAGATTGACTGAGAGTTGGGAAGAGAAGCATTTTGCATGCTTTGCCAAATAAATCAGTATGGTGCTGGTTCTGTGTGAATTTTAAGAAATTCAGAGTGAGGTTTGGATGGCAGGAGTTTTTAGCTTTGGAAACCATAGGAATATAGGCACGTATGAATAAAGGATAGTGGTTGCAAAAGTAAGAACACCTTAAATGACTTTGAAGGAAGTTAAACTAAAAGAGGAAAACCAGAAGCAGGAAAGCATGGGCAGAAAGTCCATGAGCTAAGAAGAAGGATGTCCAGGGTTTGTAAAATATACTTGGAAAAAAATTTGTGCAGAGATGGTTGGCCATGAAGGATGACTGAAGGAGATGAAGTTTGCCTTTGTGATATTGAATTTAATCCAGTTATTAAGAAACAAAAGACTCAGAACTTTTGACCCTCACCTCTTTCTTGCCCAAAAGACTCAGATGGAAAGTCCTATTCCAGGAAAAAATCTTAATATATACACCTTAAGCTAATTTGAATTAAATATGATAGATAGGAAGGTGTCAAGCAGGAGTCTGGTAATTAGATTACCCCCTGTTTCCCACTGAAGCAAGAATTTACCTGCCATGTATGTTTTATTCTTCTTCAACTACCTGCTAATTGTCTGCTTTCTTTGAAATCCTATCATTGCCCCCAGTATGACCAAAATAACATATATACCCAAGTTTACCTTACTGTCATTGGAATTTTCATATTTATGTGAATTCCCCTTTTGTATGTATTAAAATGATTTTGCCTGTTAACATATCTTTGTTAATTTAATTAGCCCCACTAGAAGAACTTAGAAGGTAGGAGGAAATGGTATTGTTTACAGCTTCAACATGGATAAAAATTCCTGAGGAGGCAAAGTCAGAAACACTAGGAAGAATTAAACTAGGGTTTAAAAGATGGCTGCTAGTTTCTATGAGAAGAGATGGTAGTATAAATGGATGGCAGAAATTAATCAGGCTTATGCAAAAAGGTGAAAGAGGGATAAATAGACGTGAGAGATGTTAGATGGCAAAAGCACAGAATTGTTTTTTTTTAAATTCATTTTTATTGTTAGATGTATTGGGGTGACATCTGTTAGCAAGGATTACATAGGTTTCAGGCATACAATTCTACAGCGCATTGAGAATTGTTAATGTGATGGACAAAATTATTTAAATGGATATTTGTTGGTTCCGTGAAGCAATGAGCAATAAGAAGAGTGAATGCAGAAAGGTAAATGTAGATTGTGAGCTTAAAAAAAATAAAATCAGAGAGTTGGGCACTCTTATATGGTACTAAGAAAATATTTAGGAGAGAAAGTTTGGAGATGCAGGAGAAAAAGACAATGGGCAGTGAGGGGAGCAAGACTCTTAAGAACCTGAGAATAGATGGACTCCTGGGTCCCAAGCAGAGAGTCAAGACTTGGGTAAAAGGTGGCCTCAAGTCTTTTGTAACATGTCAAGAAAAATATTATTATGCAAGGGAAAAAAGAGAGTTTGAATTAGGGGAGTAGTAGTGAAACTGCATAAGAAATTTATTTCTTTAGTATGACTCTTTAATTCAAGCTAGTTTTTTCAGTCTAACAGGACTATGACTCACTTCCTTTTTTTCAACCAGATCCTTCCACCTTTGCACATGCCACATGCCCACTCTAATCATTAAGCTGTTAGGAGATTAGGTTCTGGTCAGCATCAAACTCTTAGGAATAAAGCCTCAGGTCTATCAACCATAAATAGAGCAGAATTTCAGTCAAACTAAAGATAACATATTTACCTAAGTTTTGTTTCAGCCTCTAACCAAGAAAGCAGAACAACTCCACCTACCACATCTTCTCGAAATCAGACAGGACACCCTGCCTGATATCAGGATCTGATGGAATGATCAATTACCCTCTACCCTAGCCCCAACTAATCAGTGGAGCCCACAACCCCAACTTCCTTAGCTATCATGATTATAATGATTTTTTTTTCCTATATAATCCACCCCCTGGAGGCCATCAGGGAGCCAGGTATTTGAGCGCTAGCTCACCTGTGTCTCTGGGTTAGGCCTCATTTCCTTAGATAAACTTTTACTTTCTTTGATGCAAACTCCTGTTCGTGTCTTGTTTGGCTTTGATGTGCACAGGCCATGAGCTCCTTTAGTTTGGTAACAGTAAGAAGGATTAAGGGGAAGATCAATTTTTGAGTTATTTTAGAAGTTCCATTGATACGACATGGTGATTGATTGGATGTGGTATGTGAGAAAGAGAAAGGAATAAATAAGTAATTTCAGGTTTCTGGTTTGTGTTCTTAGGTAGATGGGGTTGCCATTAAGCATAAGAATATAGGCGAAGGAGCAAGGCTGTGGCAGGGAAGGAAATGTGCTCAGTTTGGATTGTCTTAAATTAAGGGTGTTTGTGGAGTATTATTATGAAATTCTATGTGAATATAGGTATTTAGAGACAAGTGTGCACTGGAGACAGAATTTTTCTTATCAGGGGGAATTACAAGGTCTTGATCTTTAAGGGAGAAATTTGTGAAAACAGAAGAGAGGTCAGAAAAGAATTTGGAGCAAGGATTCCAAACCTTTTTGTTACAATGGACTTCCTCTCAGAATAATGTGTTTGAATGCATAAGATAGCATACAGGGGATTGCAAAGGAAATGAAATTATTTTAACATTTTGCAATCAAAATACTAAAGGTAAAATTTAGAAACAGTAATATGTGTCCTTTTAAATTGCTCATTAAATGTTAAGAATATAGCAGTGGGTCTAATCACCTCTGAAATTTTGAAATAAGGATCGACATTTATCATGTCAAGATAGCTGCCACAACTGAATGTGGTTTTCAATTATTTGTCATTTGTATTAGTGATACTGGTATAGATACCGCAAATTATTATGCTGGTTTATTGCCCACATTTGTGATTGAAGTAAGCCCCAATTTTCAGTTATAGGATAGTTAAAATAAAGATGTAAAAATTTTTATCATCAAAATTTACAAACTTCCAGCTATAGTCATAATACAATAGCTAGCAGCAGAATGAGATTTAATTTCCTGCCATAAGCAACTATAAAAACTGGTGAGAAGTGACTATCATTTTCTAATAATGGTGGAGTAGCTTAGAAAAGACTAGTACTCCTGCTAATAATAACCACATACTCTGAAAAACCCAATATATGAACGTATTTCAGAGTGAACAAAAAGCAGGTAGAAACTACAAAGAACTCAGTCATTGAAGGAGGGAACCATGGTGTTTTGAGTTCCAAATTTGCAGGTCTCTTCCCCTGAGGGCATTCTTTAGCATGGACGTTAAATTTCAAAGTAGAAAGTTGTAGACTAATTGAACTGAGGAGTCAGAAAATAGCATTAAGGATCAACAGAATAGCTAGTATTTGAATGGTGTCAATAGAAAAAGGATAAGCCACAGGGAGGAGAAGGCTTAAAATTTCTAGAAAGTTTTCTCAAATTTTTGCTTGACACCTGAATCCTTTATGTGTGAAACTCCAAGGAACCCATGGAGCAAGCAACATTTGAGAGACTGAAAGTATTTAATAGAGATTTCAACAGCTGTTTTTTGCACAGGAAACAGAGTTGAGAGTTTCCATTAGATCAAGTTAGAAAGTCTTAGGCATTTTTATTTGTACTCAGAAGGAGCATGCCTCAGGAGAAAATCAAGTTTCTTAAGACTAAAGGATTTGCCCTAGGACTAAAAAGCAAACTCACAACCGACTATAAAAAAAGCAAACATAACGCCTTCATAATAGTATATTTATAAAATTGCTAGATATACAAAGAAACAGAAAAATGTGACTTGCAATAACGAGGAAAGTAAGTCAATAGAAACAAAGCTAGTTCTTGGTACAAGATTTTCCATTCTACCAAAACCAACTATATGATTGGACAGAATATATGAGACAACTCTGTTCAAGCATTTGGCAATAATTGATGTAAGACTGTGCTTTTTAAAATAAGGGAAATTATCTGGTGGTAATTTTGTGACTGTGGCACAGGGAAATGGATCCCAAACAGGGATTGGCTGTCCTGCTGAACTGAGGAGGCAGAGATCAGAGTTCAGTGCTTCAAAAGCACCTAGAACTTTCTGGGAAAGGTATAAGAGAAGAAACTATGCAGAAGGAGAGACCAAGAATTATTTGTGAGCATATTTGCCATGTACATTGTTCAAGGTTAGGTGTACATACACAGGTGAGACTCCCTAAGGCTTAGCAGAAAGTGGCAGTTATGGGGACAAGAACAGAACAAAGACACTAGAGGTTACATAGTCCTAGAAGTTGGAGTCTGGCCTAGCCAAAATGATGAGACCCCATTAGCACATCACTAGCAACTTGAGGATTCAGTTGAAACAAAAGTAATGCCATATGTAGGGATCATGGCATTAAAAAATGCATAATAATAAAGCCCAAAACTAAACCTCACAAAATAAAGAAAAACAGCCCCAAATTCAACATTTTAAAAGAAAACAATACATTCTAGACACTTTGCGATGTATTATTTTCTTTCTTTCTTTCTTTTCTTTTTTTTTTTTTTTGGGAGGAGGTGGTTCCCTGGCTGGGAATCGAACCCAGGCTGTGGCATTGACAGTGCCGAAGCCTAGCTTCTACACCACCAGGGAATCCCCTTGATGTATTATTTTCAATTCCTTGCATAGAATAAAAACATAGATATGCTACAAAATAGGAAATGATGAATATTAATAACAAAACAGCAGTCAATAAAAACAAACTTCCTATATTACTTAATTTTGGAATTTTCAGATATAGAATTTGCAGCAACTATTACAAAGATGTCCAAGGACTTAACAGCAAAATGTGGTCCTAATGAGTGAAGAATGCTGATTCTTGGCAGAGAAATAAAGTGGAATGGAAAATTTAGAACTACAAGGTAAAATATCTGAATGAAAAATGAACTGGACAAGTTTAACAAATCATTGAAGATGTCCGAAGAAACCAACCATAAAGTTGAAGATATTTATAAAAATTCCTAAATCAGAAGAACAAAAAAGAAAAAAATGAAAAATTAATGGAGTTTCAGTGACCTACAGGACAATATAAAGCACCATAACACATGTAATTAAAGTGTCAGAATAAGAAGAGAAGAAATAATGGGGCAAAAAAATGTTTGAAGAAATAATGATAAAATTTCCCCAAATTTAGATAAAAGTATTAATCTACAGATTTATGCAGTTCAACAAGTCCTTTGTAGAATAAGTCCAAAGAAAACAAATCATGAGAATATCAGAAACTACTAATAAACAATATAAATACTAAATAAAAAAGGCAAGAGAATGATGGTACATTTCATGGAGAAAATTAATGTACAAATGTTCAAGGACCTCACATCAGAGACCATGAAGCATAGAAGATAATAAAACTGTCTTTAAAGAGAACAGAGTAAAAACAAAACAAACCCACATCTGTCAACCCAGAATTTTATGTTCAGTGAATCTGTTTTTTGAAAATGTGGGTAAAATGAAGATATTTTCAGATAAACTAAAGCTGGGAGAATTGGTTACTGATAGACTTTCACTAAAAAGAAAATGCTAAAGGAAGGCCTTTAGACTTATAGAAATGATACCAGATAGAAATTCAGATCTACTGAAGGAAAGAGCACTTGAAATGTTAAATATGTAAGTATATATAAAAAACTACTTCTTGTTTTATCATAGTTTCTTAAAACATATAAATGAGGTTTTAAAGAAAAGTTTTAATTTTATGGTCATGTCTATAATATATGTAGAAATAGCATATATGACAACAATAGCAAAAAGAACAGGTATGCTAAATAAAATTATGTTAAAGTTTCTTACATTTTTGATGTTGAAAATGGGAAAGTGCTACATTATTAAATTTAGGGATGGCTAGGAGCTAAGAAATCATAATAATAATCCTTAGATCAACTAAAAATAACTTGAAAGATGTATAGTTAAAAATTAAATAAAGGAACTGAAATGCGATGCTAAAAACATCTGATAAACAGAAGAGAAGACAAGAAAAGAAGAATAAAAAATAAAACAAATAGAAAACAAAGAGCAAGATGTCAGACTTAAACCCAGTCCTATCAATAATTACAACATATGTAATTGGACAAAATACTTCAGTTACAAACCATCACTTAGGATAAAAAAGCAAGACTAACACTGTCTAAAAGGGATTAAATATAAAGACACATAAACTTTAAATATAAAGACATATATGTCGAAAATGAAAAGTATGGAAAATGATATATTGTACACATAGTAACTACAAGGAAACTGGTATGGCCATGTTAATTGTGGAGAAAGTATACTTCAAGACAAGAAATATGACCAGAAAAAAGGGGGGCATTCAAAACAATAAATGGGTAAGTTTAATGGCAAGACATAATAATCTTAAATATGTTTTCCTCTAATAACACAGCTTCAAAGAACAGGAAGCAAAATTTAACAGAATTACAGAAAGTAATGAACAAGTCTGCATCATAATTGAAAAATTTAACATTCTCCCCTCAGTAACTGATAGAAAAACAGTGAAGATATAGGAAATATGAACAATGCTTTCAACCAATTGGCATTTACGAACATGACACCAAATGCTTCTGAATACGTGTTCTTTTTAATGTGTGTTAAATGCTCACCTGAAGTGTTCACTGAGATAAATCATATGCTGGATCATAAAATATACCTTAATATAGTTTCAAAAGACTGAAATCTCTTTTATAGTATGTTTTCTGACAACAGAATCAGCAAATGAAATAAGAGCTCTTGCAAAGCCACAAACCCAAAGAATTGTCATTATTTGACCTGTCTGGTGTTCCTTGGATGACCCAACTCAAAATAGTCTGAATTGATCTGACTCAGAGTTCAACCAGTGCTAAAAGCTTTCTATGAAGGGCATTTCTGGAAAACATTTAATGACAAATATTCAAAACAGCAAATACCAGAAACACTCCCTGAGGAAGTCTAAATAGTAGACTTACTAGACCAAGGGTTTAAATAAGCTATTTAAAATACTCAATGAACTAGAGGAAAGTATGTGGTATATCCATACTAAGAATAGAATATTATTCAGATACTATAAGGAACATTGCAGACCTACTCTCCAGAAAAGCTGGTGAACATTATAAAAGAACAACAACTTAAAGTTTCTGGAAATGGTCCCCAGGGCATGCAACAAATGTAGAAACAATTGTTCAAGAAAATGTACTAGAACTTGGTAAGAACGGTAAGAGTTGGTGGCGTTTGAACCAGGAGCCATTCTATTCCTCCTTCCTCCTAATTCCACTCAGTCATATAGAGCCCAAAGCACAGAGCCCCTCTACCCCAAAATTCACAGCCAGAGGTCTATCTTACAAGGGAGAGCAGGGCATAAGCATTTTTCATCCTGCCACCAGTTATCAGTTGCTGAAGTTATCATCTGGGTGAGTGCACTGAGAAGTGGAGAATATACCTTTATGCTTAATCCCCTTTCATGAGATGGAGGCTATACCTTTGGCATAATTCTGCTGAAAATGCTGGGTCCTTGACCACCATTTCCCCATCTCATAAGGTGGGTAGTTCCATGTCAAGAAAGGCAAGTTGAGGGAGCTCCCTGGTGGTGTAGTGGCTAAGACTTTGGCGCTGTCAATACTGTGGCTGAGTTCGATTCCCAGCCAGGGAACTACCCACATTAAAAAAAAAAAAAAAGGCAAGTTGAAAGACCTGAGGCCACTGCCTACGCCCCCTCCACTGGAGCACTCAGCTTCTAGAGAAAACCATGGTCCCTTAATCCAGATCCAGACTTGTGGGCTTGGAGATTTTGCATTGGGAGAGAAGCAGGCCATAAAGCACATAGCTCCTGATTTCCTCCCAGGGAAACTAATTTCATTTGCAGTGAAGCCTAAGGGCACTCTGAAAAATAGTGGAGATTTCTGGCCAGAGAGATGAAAACTCCAGGTAGACTGGTGTAGCCAAGAGCACAAGGCTCCATTCCCCCTAGTTCCTAGTCAGAGGGCCGTCTTTTCAGAAAGGGCAGAACACCAGCATTTTATATCCTGCTCCAGCTCTCTGTTACTGAAGCTAAGTTCTTGGTGAGTGTGGCCAAAAGTCGGAAGTTTCCTTTTTCCAGCCAGTCTCCACTTGTGGAGTGGAGTGCATGTTACTATGGGCATGTGACTGCTGAGAATACAAGGGCACTGGGTGCCCTTGCCTTAGCCCCTAAGATAGTAGCTCCACACCAGGAGAAGCAAGGCAAGATGACCCGAGGCTACTGCCCACCCTTATCCCACAGAGTGTGCAGCTCCTAAAGTGGGAGTGTTGCTCAGAGAGAAGCATGCTATTGTTTACAAACTTTACACCCTCAGCTATGTAGGTAATGATCAAGAGATGCTCCCTGGGGGAGAGCAGAGGAACTGGAAGAGAGACCTTGCTTAGATTTAGAACAAATGTCAAACATTGACCTCAGAACTATTCCTGTAAAGGATCCAAATTTGATGGGGTTAGTCCACAGAGCAATTTTGTCCCCTCACGTTGCTGAAAACAATTCAGCAATCAGTCAGTAATTGAAATAAATTAAAAAAAAGAATAAAAGAAAAAAATTCAGTAATTAGCAGAGCATAACACTGGGGTGAGGTTAAAAGAAAGAGGTCCAAGAGAGCCAAAACCATTGTCAACGGGGTGATTTTGGACATACCAACGGCCGTGCCTCCCTGAGGAGTAACATAGGAGGCAAAACGCTTCAAACCGAACAGGCTAAAACTATTGACCTTCCAGAAAAAACCACTACAAAAGAATACTATTATAATTGTATACCAATAAATGAGATCACTTAGATGAAACTGTCAAATGTTTAGAAAGACAGAAACTACCAAAATATGACTCAAAAAATTATACAATGTGAACAGCCCTTACAAACTGAAAAGACTGAATTAGTAATGAAAAACTTCCCATAAAGAAAAGCCCATCACCAGATAGCTTTACCTCTGATTTTTTTGGGTTTTTTTGTTTTTTGTTTTTTGGTTCCCTGGCTGGGATTCGAACCCAAGGCCGCAGCATTGAGAGCGCGGAAGCCTTAGCCACTACACCACCAGGGAATCCCCGACCGGCGATTTCTATCTAAAGTTTAAAGAACAATTAATAACAGTTCTTCACAGACTCCCAACAAATGAAAGAAAAATAACGCTTTCCAATTCACTCTAGGAGGCCTCTATCACCTTGATAACAAAGAAGTTGAAGACATTACGAGAAAACTGTAGCCTTAAGGTTTTTAGAAATAGAAATAGGGGAGTGAAATCTGCATTATGGCAGAGTGAGAGTTTTTTCTTTTTACCCCTCCCCCCCACTTCATAACAAATTAGACACTCATTCATGTCTAGGGACACAGGAGGAGTCTTGCCTAACCGTATATCTGGTAATAGGCAGGCAGACTGCATTAAGCTGCAGAACCAGCCAAAGCTTGTGTATCTGCCCAGAATCCGCCCACGCTGCTCTTGTTGCCTCTAGGGAAGCAGGGGGAGGCTGGGAGGCTGGAAATGGCTGACCTGTGCAAACACTCATGATGACAGAGGATTAGCAGAAGTCCAGCCTTCCGAAATGGAGATGCCAGCACATCCTTGTGATACGGGCCAAACGAAGGAGCACCCGCCCCCACAACTTCCAGTCTCCTTTTTCCTAGTTCTTCAGCCTTCCCTTTCACTGTTTTCCTAGTCCAAAGTCTTAATCATCTTCTTGGTCAACTTTCTCTGGCTTCTAACCTTGAGCAATAGCCTGTCCTTAGCCTGAATCATAAAAATGCCCTTACCTTCTGCCATACATAATTACCCCGAAATTTGTAATTCGTGTATTTTCCATCACATAACCACCCAGTGACAGGGGCTTTGGGGCCTGCTTCCTGGGCCAATGCTTTTACAACTATTAACTGAATCAATTTCTCTTCATGTAGGGTCTATCTGGATACAAGTGATACCCCATGTCATTGCCAAGGTTTCCAGACAGGGCAGGTTTCGGCGGTGGTACACCCAATTGAAAAAACACATGCGGAGCCGACATGGGGGACCATAAACACACCAGCAAGCAAGCCCCTTTATTGTGCACCTGGGACTATATATACCTATTCACACAAAAGTGCCATCTTGCCGCATCTGCCCAGTAGCAATTGTTTAGGTTTTCATGGTCACATAAGGCGGTACATGCACAGTAACTGTCAGCCCCAGGAATTCCTCAGCCCCAGACATGGACTGATTATACCAAGGTCAAGCCCGGGCGGCGGGCCTGGCTCTAACGCTTTGCAGTGGGCTTAGCTTTAACCCTCTGGGGACTGACACCCCAGCAAGGCTTCCAGCCCATCCCAACTGAAGAAGTTAACACTGTCTCCCAGGTGGATCTCGAGACCCCTTCCCCCTTTAGATCAGACAGGGTAAGAGCTCCGTGGATCCCCAATAGGTAGGGACAATGACCATTCTCAACAGGAAGTAAATACAGAAGATGAGACCTCCAGCCCCTCCGCTTCCCATGGAGATTTGTGGGGATCATGGCTCTCAAGAGAATATGAGGAAGGCAGATAGAATAGGGGGGTCTTGGGACCCCTCCCATGGGACTCTCCCTGCTGGAGTAGTTACCAGCCTGATACCACCCCTCACTAGTAACCCCTGCCCGAGGCATGACAGTCACAAGAGGAAGTTCCAGGCATATACAAGGAAGTGAGAGGGCACAAGAAGCCCAGCAGTGTGAGCCAGGTCCTCTCGCCTGCGCAGTAAGAGTTACAAGGCCCTTCCCTTCACCTGAGCCTCATTATACCATCATTGTAATGTCATACATATGCCCCGGAGTTCATTAATGTCATTACAACAGACTGAACTCTGGGAAAGAACAGGCGCAGTGAGAAAAGGTGATATAATGGAACCCCTGTCAATAAAAAAATGTCCTCAGTCAAAAGGTCCCACCCCCAGATAGGCGTAACGTCTTACAACGAAAGAGAATAAAACTACCAAGTCCTCGTTATTCGGGGCTCTTGAGCCATTTGCCTGCTTGAGCCTACTCCTACCTCTTCAGAGTGTACCTTCCCTTTTAATAAACTATGTCTTTGTGTCACCTTATTTTCCTTTCAATAAACTGCTTCTTGGTTTCACCTCTACACTTTGGTGTGTGTCTTGTTCAATTCTTTGCTCGAGATACCAAGAACCTGGACACCACACTGAGAAGGGCCTGTTCTCCAGTAACAATTGGCGAAACAACCCCCTCCAGAACTACTTCGGTCACCTTGGAGATGGTAAGAGAAACTTTCTGAGTGCTCTCCTCTCCTCCCACAAAGGAAACACTGCTTGAGTCTAATCTATCCAGTTGTAACAATCTCTTCTGTAGGAGAAAAGATGAGTGGTGAGTGAATGCCTGGCTATCCTATCCAACTCATGCTGGATGTATCTGGAGAAACTTGGTTCTCTCTAGCAGCACCCAGGGTAATGAAGAGAGACTTTCATGACTTCAGGGAGAGAGAAGATTGAGAAAGAGGCAGGTAAAATTTTCTAAAGGCTTTAAAGGTATTGCAGCCAGCGGGAAGTCTACCCAAGAGCCTTAAGGAGTACCTTACGTGGGGATCACCCAGTGAGGTTGCAGGCACCCCCAATGCATCCTAGTGCAAAAGTGACAACTCCACTCCCTGTGCTGGTTCCTTGCACATGCTCCCATGTGTGCCAGAGAGAGAGAGAGATACAGAGCGCTGGGAGATAGGAGATGTACTCAAGAAAGAAGGCAGGGTCTGGGGCAAGGTGAAAACCACAAACTTGAACTATAGCACCACCTTCTGGAAAACAAGAGAGGTTTCTCGTAGTCAGCTGGCTGAGTTGTAAGAACCAGAGAACACATAAAAAGCTTCGGAACCCTGCCACAAGAAAGCAAAAAGAGTGAAGTAGGCATGACCACATGAAAAAAGAGGAAACCTCAGATAATAACACCACATCAAACAGAATGCCCCCATCTGAAGGCAACTAGCAAAAATTTAAAAGCAAAAGCAGCAATACAAAACTCCAAAAACAAAGCAAATAGAAACAAACAAACAAACAAACAAACCATAAAAACATTAAGGAAATGTGCCAACAATAGAAAGACAACAATAATTTCCAGGAACCAAATTCAAAGGCAAGGAATTTTGTTACCTAGTTGATAAAGAATTCAAAATAGCTGTTTTGAAGAAATTCAATTAGTTAGAAGAAAACTTAGAAAGATAACGCAACAAAATCTTGAAAAAAATACATGATCAAAATGAGGTCTTAACAAAGAGAAATAAAAGGAAAACCTTAAGAATTTTAGAGTTGAAGAACTCAAATGAATGAAATGAAAAATGCAACAGAGACTGTGTACAATGGAGTAGAGCAAATGGAAGACAGGATAAATAGAGAATAAAAATTTTGAAGTAAACCAGTTAGAAAAGAGCAAAGAAAAAAATTAAAAAGAATGGGGAAAGACTATGTGACCTATGGGATTCCATTAAAAGTACAAATATTAGAATAATCTTGTTGCATAAAAAGAGAGAAAGAGAAGAGAGAAGAAGATTTATTTAAAGAAATAATAGCTGAGACCTTTCCAACCCTGTGGAGAGATTTGGATGTCAGAGTTCATAAAGTTAATAGATCACCTTATTATCTCAATGCAAAATGACCATCTTCAAGACACATTATAATAAAACTGTCAGTAATCAAGCATAAAGGAAGGATTTTAAAAGTAGTCAGGGAAAAAATAATACTGTAACCTACAAAGGCTATCAGTAGATTCTCAGCAGAAACCTGACACTCTGGGGTGAGTGGAAAGACATACTTAGTGTAAGAAGAACATAATTGCTAGCCAACCATACTCTACATGGCAAAGTTATCTATCAGATATGAAAAAAAAGAAAACTTCCCTATACAGACAAAAGTCAAGGGATTTTATCACACTAAACCATACTGAAAGTAAAAGGATGGAAAAAGACATTTCATGCAAATGAAGAAAAAAAAACTGGGGTTGCAATACTTATATTGAACAAAATACACTTTAAAATGAAGTCTATAATACGAGACAAGGAAGGGCATTACATAATAACAAAGAAATCAATCCAGCAAGAGGACATCACCCTAGTAAACATTTATGCACCTAACATAGGAGCACCTAAATACATAAAGTCAATATTGACTGATATAATTACAGAGATCAACAGTAATGCAATCAGGTGACTTTAACACTCTACTGACACTAATGTGCAGATCTTCCACACAGAAAACCAACAAGGAAACAGTGGCCTTAAATGACACACTAGACCAGATAAATTTAATTGGTATTTTTAGAGTATTTCACCCCAAAGCAGAATATACATTCTGTTCAAGAGCACATGGGACATTTTCCAAGCTAGAATGCAGGTTAGGCTACAAAAAAAGTCTTAATAAATTTCAGAAGATTGAAATCATATCAAGTGTCTTCACTGATAGCCTGACCAGGCATCCCATTTTAAATGGGGCAGAAAACAACAGTACTGTCCTGTTTCAAATGGTGTAATGGATTTGGCCAAGCCTAGTCTCACTGGGATAAATTCAAGGTTACAATAGGCTGACCATACATACCATTTGAAACAGAACAGTACCGTTGTTTTGTTATAAAATGGGATGCCTGGTCAGGCTAGTCTTCACTGACCACAATGATATGAAACTAGAAATCAGTTACCAAAAAAATCCCTAAAAAACACACAAACACAAGCTACATGTTATGCTACTAAATAATGAATGGGCAAGAATGACATCAAGGAAAAATATTAAAAGATACTGTAAGACAAATGAAAATGAAAACACAACAACCCCAAAACTATGGGACATAGCAAAAACAGTCCTAAGAGAGAAATTCATAACATTGCAGGCTAAAGACATGAAAAATTGAAAATAAACAGTCTAATTTTTTTTTTGGTAGTTCCCTGGCTGAGAGTCAAACCCAGGCCACAGCGTTGAGAGCGCCGAAGCCTAAGCCACTACACCACCAGGGAACCCCTAAACAGTCTGATTTCATACCTAAGGGAACTGGAAAAAGAACAGCAAACAAAGCCCAAAGTGAGTACAAGAAAGAAAATAATAAATATACTAAAGATCAATGAAACCAAGAGCTGATTTTTGAAATGATTAACAAAATTGACAAGCCTTTAACCAGACTCATACAAAAGACAGACAGACAGACACACACACACACACACACACACACACACACACTCAGAGAGAGAGAGAAAGAGAGAGAGAGAGAGAGAGAGAGAGAGGAGAGAGAGAGACATGAGAACTCAAATCAATAAAAGATCAAATGAAAGAGAAGTGACAACAGACATCACAGAAATACAGAAATTTTAAGAAAATACTATGTGGAGTTCCCTGGTGGTGTAGTGGCTTAGGGCTTTGGCGCTGGCGCTGTCAGCGCTGCAGCCTGGGTTCGATTCCCAGTCAGGGAACTACCCACATGCCAAAAAAAAAAAAAAAAATACTATGAGCAGCTATACATCAACAAATTGGAGAATTTGGAAGGAATGAATAAATTCCTAGAAGCATTCAATCTTACAAGGTTGAATAAAGAAAAAACAGGAAATCTGAACAGACTGATTACTTCCAGGGAAATACAATCAGTAATCAACAAGCTTCCAATAAAAGTCCTGAACCAGATGGCTTCACAGATGAATTTTATCAAACACTCAAACAAGAATTAACACCTGTTCTCCTCAAACTATTCCAAAACCTCCAAATGGAGGGAAACCTCTCAAGCTCATTTTATGACTCTACCATTACCCTGATTCCAAAACCAGAAAAAGACATATAGGTCACAAAGTAACTTTTAGCAAATTTAAAAAGATTACAATCATATCAAGTATATTTTTTTATCTACAATGGCATGAAACTAGAAACCAATTCTACAAAAAAGTCTCCAATTTGAAGTGTCATCTTCTCTTATTCTATGCAACAACCACTTCTCGAACTATTTCTCGATTGGATTGTAAAGTGTGATGAAAAGTGGATTTTATATGACAACCAGTGATGACCAGCTCACTGGCTGGATTGAGAAGAAGCTCCAAAGCACTTCCTAAAGTGAAACTTGCACCAAAAAAAGGGTCATGGTCACTGTTTGGTGGTCTGCTGCCATTCTAATCCACTGCAGCTTTCTGAATCCTGGCGAAACCATTACATCTGAGAAGTATGCTAAGCAAATCGATGAGATACACCAAAAACTGCAATGCCTGCAGGCGGCATTGGTCAACAGAAAGGGCTTACTTCTCTACAATGCCTGACTGCATGTCACTCAACCAACACTTCAAAAGTTGAATGGATTAGGCTACAAAGTTTTGCCTCATCTGTCATATTCAGCTGACCTCTAGCCAACTGATTACCACTTCTTCAAGCATCTCGACAACTTTCTGCAGGGAAAAATGCTTCCATAACCAGCAGGATGCAGAAAATGCTTTCCAAGAGTTCATTGAATCCCAAAGCACAAATTTTTATGCTACAGGAGTAAACAAACTTATTCATCATCAGGAAAAATGTGTTGATTATAATCGTTCCTATTTTGATTAATAAAGATGTATTTGAGCTTAGTTAGAATCATTTAAAATTCATGGTCTAAAACCACAATTACTTTTGCACCAGCCTAATAAATTTGGTTAAAGGATATGAATACATATTTCTCCAAAGAAGATTTGCAAATGGCAAAATGGCATTCATTTTATATGATATGAGAACTGTCCAGAAAAAATCTAGCCACCAACGCCTCTATTTTTCATATTACATGGCTGGATACTTTCTGAACAGCCCTCATATATATAAGCATCATTAGCTATTAAAGAAAAGCAAATCACAATGAGATACCACTTTACAAACACCAGGATGAGAATAAACATAAAAATATAGATAACAAAAATGTTGATAAAGATATGAAGAAATTGGAACCCTCTTATCTGGTTTATAATTTAAAATGGTACATCAGCTATCAAAAACAATTTAGCTGCTACAATATGATCCAGGAATTCCATAGTTATGTAACCAATACAGTGAAAAACAGGTGTCAAAAAACGTGTTCCCTGAATGTTAATAGCAGCATTATTTATAGTAAAAAAGCACTGGAAACAACCCAAATATATATCAGAAAATTTTTTTTTAAGTAAATAGTGGTATATCCATACAACAGAATGTTATTCAGCCATAAAAAAGAAATTATAGGTACATGCCACAATATAGATGAACCTTAAAAACAGTAAAAAACCAATCATATAAAACTACATATTATATGATCACAACAATATGAAATCCCAACTATTGCCAGAGTAGGCAAGTCTATAGAGATAGGTAGTTAATTAGTTCTTGCCTAGGCAGGGAGTTTGGGGACGTAGGGTTGGTGGTAGCTATATGATTTCCCTGTGCAGTGATAAAAATGTTTTAGAACTAATGATAGTGCCAGTTGCACATATCTATGAAAATACTAAAATACTTTTAATCGCAAATTTTAAAAGGTTAAATTATATATCTGAATTATATCTCAATGAACTGCTAATAAAAAGGTGAAAAAAATAAATGAAGTACTTCTACAACACTGAAGAATTGAAAACATTATGGTATTGGAAAGAAGACAGAGAGAAAAGGTCACATATTGTATGACTCCATTTATAGCAAATGTCTTGGATAAGTGAATCCATAGAAACAAAATGTAGATTATTGGTTTCTATGGTCTGGGAAGAAGGGAGGATAAGGAATGACTCTTCATAGGTACTTTTTGTTTTGATATTATGAAAATGTTCTGTAATTAAATTGTGGTAAAGGTTTTACAACCTTGTAAATAAACTAAAAACTACTGAATTGCATACTTTAATATGGTAAATTTCATGTTATAGGAAATATGATTAAAAAAAGCAGGAGAGAAAGAACAAAGGAACAATAAAGATAAGATAAATAGAAAATAAATGTAAAAACTGAAGATCTAAATTCAACAATTATCAGTAATCACATTAAATGTAAATAAACGAAACTCTCTAATTAAAAGATTGAGATAGTTATATTGTATAAAAGTTTTAAAAAGAAATGCTAATCATTTGCTGCTTACATGAGATATTTTAATAACAAATACACTTATAGGTTGAAAATAAAGAACTGAAAATAACATGCATAAATAAATAAAATAACATGCATAAAACATTATAGTAGATGTTAATTTCAGATAACATATACTTAATAACATGATTATAATTAGAGGTAAATAAGTAATTATAAATGGCTTAATATAGTAGAATGATACAATAATTTAAAAATATGTATATAATAGCACAGCTCCAAACCCCAACAAAATTGAAAGGAGAAATAGATAAATTAATGTATATAGTTGGAGTTTTTAATATTAAGCTCTTGTAATTAATAGAATATATAGACAGAAAAGTAACATGGATATAGTAGATGTAAATAACACTATAAACCAATTTTGCATAATTAAGAATTATGCACTCCAATTCTGCGTAATTAAGAATTTTGCACTATTTCACACAACATCAGGATACAAATTCTATTTAAGAGACCATAGGCTTAAGTAAGAGACACTGGAAAATATCCAGGGACTTAAAACAAGACTCAAAACATTTCATGGTATAATTAATAAAAGAAAATTGAAGAGGGCACAAATAAATGAAAGGTTATATAGAGCTTCTGTATTGAAATGATTAATAGAATTAAAATGTCCATACCCCCCAAAACAATGTACAGATTCAATGAAATCTTAATTAAAACACCGATGACATTTTTTCTTCACACTTAGAAAAATAATCCTAAAATTTATATAGACCCACAAAAGATCCCAAATATCTAAAGTAATTTTGAGAAAGAAGAACAAATTTGGAGGTATCATGCTCTCTGATTTAAAACTATATTACAAAGTGATAGTAATTAAAACGCTATGGTACTAGCACAGAAACATATACATAGCTCAATATAAAAGCATGAGAGCTCACAAATAAACCCACTTTGAAAAATGAGTTGGTAGGTTTTTATAAAGATAAGCACACATCTCTGTTTGACCTAGAAATTCCATTCCTAAGTATTTACCCAAGAGAAATGAAATCATATGACCTAAAATAAATTTTGTACAAAAATGCTCATACCAATTTTATTCCTAATAGTCCCAAACTGAAAAGAATGCAAACATCCATCTAAGGTAATTCAATCAACAAATGCTAGTATAGGAGTAAGGAATATTCTCTAGGTCTAAGGACATTTTTTTCCCCAAGCTAAGTCTGATATGGTATCCATGTGATATGCTGATAATTTAACTTTCAGTTAGAACAAAATTTGACATTAATGAGAAAAAAGGTAGCACAATCAAGGGCTTTTGTAACATAATATCTACAACGCTGGGCATACAATAAAATGTACTAGATATGCAAAGAACGCTGAAGTAGTAACTGCTAATTAGAAGATAAAAGAATTAAAAGAGACCCAGAGATGATGGAGCATTGAAAAAAGGCAGAATAAGTAAAAAAAATAAAATAAAATAGAGTGACATCAGAAACATGGGGGCATGAGGGGTGTTTCTTGAACTCTATCTTGGAAGTTATAGCAAATTGAACAGCTATAATTCAATGGCTCTCCCCAAAAGAGACATGGGGCAGAAAGTGGCATAAAGAATATTTGATCAGTTCATTTCCCAGCCAGGGAACTACCCCCCCCCCCCCGCAAAAAAAAAGAATATTTGAAAAAATGATGGCTAAATAATCCTCAAATTTGATGAAAAACATTTATGTACACATCCAAGAATCTCAATGGATTTTAAATATACTAAACTCAGAAATCCATACCTAGAAACATCATAATCAAAATGTCAAAATCCAAAAAGAGAGAAAATCTTGAAAGCAGCAACAGAGAAGCAACATCAATTATGAAAAATCCTCATAAAATAAGTTTTACTGATTTTTCATCATGAAACATGGAGTCAAGGAACCAAGGAAGTGGGATGATGTATTTAAAGTCATGAAATTAAAATATTGTGAACCAATAATACTATATCTAGCAAAGCTATTTTTTTAAATGAAGGAGAAATTAGATGTTGCCAGCTAAACAAGAACTATGAGAATTTGTTGACAACAAACATGCCCTACAAGAAATACTAAAAGGGGTCCTCCAGGATGAAATACACAGAAACAAAACTTGTTTTTTGTTTTTTTTTGAAAAATCTCCAACACTGATAAGCAATTAAATACTTTAACAGAATAAAGAGTGAAGAAACAAATGACCAAAAATGTAAATAAAAGAGCAGACGTGCTAGAAATAAAATGAATTACAAGGGGATACTATGAATAATTGTAATACCAACCAATTATAAAATCTACATGCATGAATATATTCCTAGAAACATACAAGCTATCAAGAAAACACTCTCAAAAGAAAAGAAAATCTGAATAGACCTATAACAAATAAAGTTTTCATTTGTCACTAAAAACAAAAAAACAAAAAAGATTTCCCACTAAGTACAATCCAGGCTGAAATGGCTTCATTGGTAAATTTAATAAAATATCTAAAGATTTAATATCAATCATTTACTGTTCCAAAAAATAGAAGAACATTTTCCATCTCATTCTATGAGGCCAATATTGCCCCAATACCAAAAATATGAACCAAGATATCATACACACACACACACACACACACAAAACAACAAAACACACTCACAGATCAATATCTTTTAATAGGGAGTTCCCTGGTGGTGTAGTGGCTTAAGACTTCAACGATGGCGCTGTCAGCGCTGCGGCCTGGGTTCGATTCCCAGCCAGGGAGCTACCCACATATCAAAAAGCAAAAAAAAAAAAAAAATAAATAAATAAATAAAAATATATATATATATCTTTTAATAATATAGGCACAGATACCCTCAACAACATACTAGCTAACCAAATCCAGCAACATATAAAAATGTTATACATCACGACCAAATGAGATTTATCTAAGGTATGCAAGTTTGTGTCAGCATACAAAAGTCAATCAATGCAACACACCACATTAAGAGAATAAAAGACAAAACCCAATGCCTTTTCATGATAAAACAACAAATATACAAAAATAGAAGGAAATCTCCTCAACCTTATAGAAGATACAGTAGACTCTCCATTAACTGGAACTCAAGCAACTGGCACTATTAAGCAACCAACTGCTACCTATCGATTACCACCTGCGCTCCACCTCCTGTCAGATCAGTGGTGGCATTAGATTCTCATAGGAGTGCAAAGTCTATTGTGAACTACACATGCAAGGGATCTAGGTTGTGCGCCCCTCATGGGAATCTAATGACTAATGATCTGAGGTGGAGCTGAGGCGGTGATGCTTGTGCTGGGGAGTGGCTGCAAATACAGATGAACATTAGCAGAGAGGTTTGACTGGACAGAGACCATGATAAATCAATTGCTTGCAGACTTATATCAAAACCCTATCAGTGAGTGGCAAGTGACAATTAAGCTGTATCTGGTGGCTGGCTTTAAAGTGGCAACTGAGTTGATGGACTTCAATTGTACAGCTGTATCTGGTGGCAGGCTTTAAGTCAGAATCTGACACTTATTTTAGTTCATCTATGACCTGCCCACTATTTTATTTACCACTTTCCTCCACACCTCTTTCCCACATTGTGCACTTGTCTCCGATGGGACTGTCTGGCTGCAGGAAAACAAGCTCAGGGCTCCTGCTGATTCTGCATTATAGTGAGTTGTATAATTATTTTGTTATATATTACAATGTAATAATAATAGAAATAAAGTGCACAATAAATGTAATGCACTTGAATCATCCTAACCCCACCTCCCACTCCCCCACCCTGGTCCGTGGAAAAATTGTCTTCCATGAAACTGGTCCCTGGTGTGAAAAATGTTGGGGACCACTGTTGTAGACCAATGGAATATAACTCAGAGTCCAAAACCCAAACTCCTATTTTTGTCAATTATCTTTGAGAAGGTGCTCCTGCAATTTAATGGGGGAAAGAATAGTCTTTTTAACAAATGATGCTGGGACAACTGCATATTTACTCACAAAGACTGAAGTTGGACTCATCTCATAACATTTACAAAAATTGACTTAAAATGAAATATGTGTAAGAGCTAAAAACTGTTAAAGTCATCATGCTAAGCATAATAAACCAGACAGAAAAAACCAAAAACTGTATGACTTCACTCATATGCAAAATATAAAACTGAAAGCAACAAAAGAAAAAAACCGAACAAAGAAACAAATAACCCATGGACCCGATCAATAGTTTAATGTTTATCTGGGGATGAGTGGGGAGGGGAAGGGAGAAGGGGGAGGGGGTGGGAGAGGAGGGGGGGAAGCTAAATATAAGGTGATGGAAAGAGAAGTCACACTAGGTGGTGATCTTATTATACAAGTTGACAATGCACTGTAAAATTGTATGCCTGAAACCTATGTAATTGTTGCTAACAGATGTCACCCCAATAAGTGTAACAATAAAAATAAATTAAAAAAATAAAACTATGAAAGTTTTAGAACAAAACATGGGAGTAAATCTTCATGACCCTGGGTTAGACGAAACTTTCATAGATATGACACCAAAAGCATAAACCATTGCAGAAATAAATAAATTGGCCCTTATCAAAATTAAAACCTTTTGTGCTGCAAATACACCATTAAGAAAATGAACAACTAATAGAATGAGAGAAAATACTTGCAAATCACATATTGTCTAAATGTCTATTATCTAGGACATATAAAGCATGTTTAAAACTGCATAGTAAAAAAGACACCCCAATTAAAATTGAGCAAAGGGTCTAACTATATACTTCTCCAAAGAAGATATACGACTGACCAATATGAATATAAAAGCACGCTCAACATCATTAGCCATTAGGAAAATCAAACCACAATGAGATACCACTTAATATATACAAGGATGAGAATAATCATAAATACAGACAATAACTGATGCTGGTGAGGATGGGAAGTAATTGGAAGCCCCCTACATGGTTGGTGGGAATTTAAAATGATACAGCTGCATTAGAAAACAGGTTGGTAACATTTAAATAAGTTAAACATTTAGTTACCTAGAAATTCCACTTCTAGCATATACCTAAGAGAATTGAAAACATGTCTGCACAGAAACTTGCATATAAATGTTCACAGCAGAATTATTCATAATAAAAATGAATTGCACCCCAGTGTATTTACTGAAATAGTAAAGCCTCACAGGGGACACTGTGGGCATCTTATTATTTGTTGAAAGAAGAGCTTATGGAATCCAAGGGGCTTCCCCTCCAGTCTCATCATCTCTCCTGAAGCCTGAAGTCTGTGATAGTCACAGTCGACCCCTCTCCTCACCCCATGCTCAGCTCACCACATTTTAGGCATAGTGTCTTCTGTGTATTCTTTCTAGTACTGGCTTCACATTGCTCCATGCAGTTTTCCTCTTCCCAAGACGTTTGTGAGCTGAGATGAGGTCTTACTTCTAAATACCTAAACATAACAAAGTAGTCCATTTCCGAGTTTGGGAGTGTTAACTGGTATTTGGTTTTATGGAGTGCTCGGACCCCTCACGGTGATGACCCTTAACTATGTGTCCAGCACATTCCACAGGGACTCAAAACATCTGTCTTCATCGATTGTCCCTTCCCAGTGGAAAGGTGACTGACTGCCCCCTGTTTTATGCAGGTGTTTGTTTGGAGGCATGTGCCCCTGCCTTAAAACCTGCAGCTGTCCTGACTTTCTGTTGAAGGAGCCAAGCCCAGCAAGGCTTAAAATCGCTATGTGGCTTGCCAGTGCCCCTGGAAGCCTGCACTCTTCTTTCCCACAAGACCCAGCCATGTCATCAGAGAGTATGCTGAAATAATTTGAAAGAAAAGGCTCAGGTAGCTCAGCAGTGTAAATGCAGGTGCAAAGGTTAATTTTACATTCTGGAAAGCATTCTTAATTCTCAATTCTTGGGGTGATGAGGCTTCCAGCTCTCTACAGTGCATGTATCTAAGGGATATGGGGAGGGTATTTGGGTGGGCACTGAAACAAGGACTTCAAATGCCCTGTATAAACAAAGCTAAGACTTGGTTCTCCATTGCCTGGCGCAACTCCAAACCAGCAACTCAACTGTTGCGTCCTAGTGAAAGTGGGCGTGTCAGTGATTGCAATGCAGTGACCCAGCCATGAACTCGACAAGTCAGAAAGTTCTGGATGGTCACTGAGAATAAGGAGGGAACCAGACTGAGTGTGCTATGCCCACCTATGGGGACAACAGGTTACAGAACTGCCGAGGGGAGGTCCCTGGTGGTGCAGTGGCTTAAGGCTTCAGCATTGGCACTGTCAGCACTGCGGCCTGGGTTCGATTCCCGGTCAGGGAGCTACCCACATACCAAAAAGCAAAAAAAAAAAAAAACAACAACAAAAAAAGAAATGCTGAGCCCTCACAACCCTTCCACCACACCCCTGCACTGAAAGGAAAAGAACAGAAAACATGGCTTCTTTTGTTAAGGGTAGTTATTTCTTGGTATGAGCATATCTTCTTTTGTTTATGTTTAAATCCTTATTTTGCTAATAAACATTAGTCATCTTTGTTTAAAACCTTTTTAAAAATGGGTTGGAAACAAACCCAAATGCCCAAAGGAATGAATAGATTGTTGTGTAGTCATACAATCAAACATCATTCAGACGGAGACACGAGGTACTGTCACATGTTAATATGAGGACAGGCTGATAAATGTTGCCTCTACTTAAATAGAAAATGAATGGGAAACGATACTTTAATGGAATAAAAAAGAAATACTGACATCATTTATTTTCAAAGCTGCATAATTCTTTTTTCCAGAAAATCACCACTCACTTCTATATACTTCCACCAACGCTGCACTAGTTTTTGAGATCTGCCATTAAAAATACTGGTGTTTTGTTTTTGAAACCATTTCCTCACTGCAGACTTCACCTCTTCATCACAAATGAACTGTCCTACCCAGCGTCTCACTGTCCTCACATCAACACACTGATGGCCACAAACGGCTTGTATTCATCTGTGAATGTCAATTGGAGGAACTTTTTCTGCTGTTAAGAATTCAGTAACAGCACGCTGTTTGAACCAAATGCCTGAACACTCTTCCATTTCAATGTGCACTGGGTGAGAAATGTAAGCGTCCGTGTGTGCAAGGTCAAGCACGTGACTACATAGAACCAGTTCTATCCTGACATGACTAATGTAACAAATTATTATAGTGGAGGCAAAATTTATCAGCCTGCCCTCATAAATGAGTGAGCGTTGAAACCCTAATACTATTTGAAAGAAGTAATACACAAAGTCAGAGGATATAATTTTCTCTATATAAAATATTCAAAATATGTAAACTCACAGAAACAGAATGTAGATTACTGTTTACCAAGGACTATAGGGATGAGGAATGGCAAATAACTGCTAATAGGTAAGTGATTTATCTTTGTGATCATAAAAACATTCTGGAATAGGATATTGGTGATGGTTGTACAACTTGGTGAATATACTAAAAATCTTTGATAAAATTATATATGAAAGAAGAGACATTACCACTGATACCACAGAAATACAGATAATGATGAGAATACTATGAACAATTATATGCCAATAAATTATGTAACCTAAAGAAATGAATAAATTCTGAGACACATACAACCCAATAAAATGAATCATGAAGAAATAGAAAATCTAAACAGACTAATAATGAGTAAGAAGATTGAAGCAGTATTAAAAAACCTTCCCCCACAAGGAAGTTTAGGATCAGATGATTTCACTGATGAATTCTACAAAACATTTAAATAATTAAGGCTGAGCATTCTCAAACGCTTTCAAAAAAATTAAGAGAAGACACTACCAAATCCATGTGATAAGATTACATTACCCTGATACCAAAGCCATATAAGGACACTACCAGAAAAGAAAACTAGTCCAATAGCCCTGAATATAAATGCAAAAATCCTCAACAAAATACTAAGAAACTAAACTTAAAAGCACATTAAAAGGAACATACATCATGATCAGGTGGGATTTATCCCTGAGATGCAAAGACGTTTCAATATATGCAAATTAATAAATGTGATACACCATGCTAACAGAATGAAGGATAAAAATCATATAATCATCTCAATAGATGCAAAAAAAGTATTTTATAAAATTCAACAGTCTTTCATAATGAAAACTTTCAAATTGGGTATAGAAAAAAATGTACTACAACATAACGAAGGTCATATATAACAAGGCCACAGGTAACATCATACTCGATAGTGAAAGGTTTTTCTCTAAGGCAAGGGTGTTCATTCTCACTACTCTTATTCAACATAGTACTCACAGTCCTAGCCAGAGCAATTAGACAGAAAAAAGATACTCAAAATCAAAAAGGAAAAGGTAAATTTGTCTCTGTTTATATATGATGTGATTGTATATATAGGAAATTCTAAAGACTCTACCAGAAAACTATTTGAATAAACTAATTTAATAAAGTTTTAGTATACAAAATCAACATACAGAAATCAGTTGTGTTTCTATACACTAGCAATGAATAACTTAAAAAGGAAATAAAGAAACCAATCCCATTTACAATATTTATCAAAAACAATAAAATGTTAGAAATAAATGTGAGTTAATGGAAGATTTGTACATTGAAAACTACAAGATTTAGTGAAAGAAATTGAAGAAGACAAAAGTAAATGGAAAGATATTTTGTGTTCATAAATTGGAAGAATTAATATTAAAATGCTCATATTACCCCAACTCCATCTATAGATTCTATGCAATCTCTATCAAAATTTCAATGGCATTTTTCACAAAAATTGGGGGAAAAAATTTTAAAATTTGTATGAAACAACAAAAGACCCCAAATGCCAAAGGAATCCTGAGAAAGAAAACAGAGCTGGACGCCTCATACTTCCTGATTTCAAATTATACTACAAACCTATAATAATCAAAACAGTATGATATTGGCATAAAACTAGACACATAGACCAATGGAACAGAATCTAGAGCCCAGAAAGAAACCCATACATTTAGGGTGAACTAATATTTGATAAGACAGCCAATAATAGTCAATAGGGAAAAGACAGTCTCTTTAAGAAATGGTGTTGGGAAAACTGCCATTTACATGCAGAATAACAAAATTGTACCCTAATCTTCTACCACTCACACAAATTAACTTGAAGTGAATTAAATAAAATATAACCCCTAAACTGTAGGACTCCTAGGAAAAAACAAGGGAAAATTTCCTTGACGTCAGTTGACAAATATTTTTGGATATGACAACAAAAGCACCAACAAGAAAAGCAAATATAAACATGTGGAACTACATCAAGCTGAAAATCTTCTACATAGTAGAGGAAACAACTAACAGAATGAAAAGCTAACCTGACTCTGAACTGCAGAGAAGACACCTCGGCTCTCGGCTCCCTTGGGACCCACAGCGTAGGCACGCGCAGCTTCTGCGCAGGGCTGTGGCTCCCAGTCAGGCCCGCTGTGGACGCGAGCTGGCTGCCGCACAGGTGCGCGTGGATTCTGCGCGGGGCTGCAGTTCCTGTTCCCGGCCCGCTGCGGTGGCGAGCGGGCTGCCTTCCTACCGCCAGGTCAGGACCCACAGCTTCGGACTTGTGCAGCACGCCTGCTCGTGCACCCCTGGGTCCTAAAAGCAGTGTGAACCTGCAGACTCTACCCCAACGTTTGGCCGCAGAAGCAGGCCTGGGAAGAAAGGCAGATTTGATAGCAATTGCCCCAGTCAGCAGGAGCAAACTCAGCTTGCATCGCGCAGCTTCCCTAGCATAGGGTACAAGGTGGAGCTGCCCCAGAGCGCCTTCTGTTGGCCTCTCCCCTTTCCTACAGCCTCTGCAACCAACTAACTAACTATAGGAAACGGAGGGACCACGATAGATGTGTACCACCTCCAAACATAGCAGGAGAACAGAAAGGCAATAGAAAAAATAAATATTACGAAGAGCTGGTTCTTTGAGAAAGTCAACAAAATTGACAAACCCCTGGCGAGACTAATCAAAGGACGAAAGGAAAGGACACAAATATCCAAAATTAGAAATGAAAGGGGAGAAATTACCACTGATACCACAGAAATACAAAGGATTATAAGAAAATATTATGAAGGACTTTAATGCCACGAAATTTAACAACCTAGAAGAAATGGACAAGTTTCTAGAAACTTATAGCTTACCTAGACTGAACCAAGAAGACTGGATAATCTAAATAGACCAATCAAAATAAAGAGATTGAAATGACTATCCATAACCTCTCTAAAGGCAAAAGCCCGGGACCAGATGGTTTCACCAACGAGTTCTACCAAGCATTCAAAGAATTAACACCTATCCTCCTCAGACTCTTCCAAAAAATTGAAGACAAAGCAATACTTACTAACTCATTCTATGAGGCCAACATTACCCTAATACCAAAGCCTGGCAAAGACAACACCAAAAAAGAAAACTATACACCAATATCTCTGATGAACACAGATGCAAAAATCCTAAACAAAATATTAGCAAATAGAATAAAACAACACATCAAAAAGATCATACATCATGATCAAGTGGGATTCATCCTGGGAGCACAAGGATGGTTCAACATTCGAAAATCAATCAATGTGATACACCACATAAACAAAATAAAAGATAAAGACCATATGGTCAAATGAATTGATGCAGAAAAAGCTTTCAACAAGATACAATGTCCGTTTATGATAAAAATACTAAATAAAATAGGTATAGAAGGAAAGTATCTCAACATAATAAAGGCCATATATGACAGACCCTCGGCTAACATCATACTGAATGGGGAAAAGCTGAAGCCTATTCCCCTAAAATCAGGAACAAGAAAGGGATGCCTCCTGTCACCACTGCTATTTAATATAGTACTGGAAGTTCTAGCCACAGCAATCAGGCAAGAGAAAGGAATAAAAGGTATCCAAATTGGGAAGGAAGAGGTCAAATTGTCACCATTTGCAAATGAAATGATTCTTTATATAAAAAATTTCAAAGATTCCACCAGAAAACTATTAGAAACAGTAAATGAATACAGTAAAGTCGCAGGATACAAAATTAATGTACAAAAATCAACAGCATTCCTATGTACAAACAACAAATCCTCAGGAAAAGAAATGAGGGAGTGAATTCCCTTTGCTATCACAACAAAAAGAATGAAATACCTAGGAATTAACTTAACAGAGAATGTGACAGACTTATACACGGAAAACTATAAGGTGCTTTTGAAAGAAATTGAAACAGATTTTAAGAGGTGGAAAAATATCCCCTATTCATGGATAGGAAGACCTCACATTGTTAAAATGGCCATTCTGCCCAAAGCAATCTACAGATTTAATGCAATACCCATTAAAATCCCACAATCATACTTTCGTGAAATAGATAAAAGAATTATCAGATTTATATGGAACCATAAAAGACCTCGAATTGCCAAAGCAATACTACATAAAAAGAATACGGCTGGTGGCATTACATTCCCTGACTTCAATTTATATTACAAAGCATCAATAGTCAAAACAGCTTGGTACTGGCAGGAAAACAGACACATAGACCAATGGAACAGAGCTGAAAACCCAGAAATAAATCTACAAATCTATGGACAAATAATTTTTGATAAAGGAGCAAAAAACATACAATGGGGAAAAGATAGCCTCTTTAGGTGGTGTTGGGAAAACTGGAAAAACATATGCAAAAGAAGGAACCTGAGCTCTGAACTCTCTCCATATACAAAAATTAACTCAAAATGGATTAAAGACCTTCATATTAGACCTGCAACAATAAACTGTATAGAAGAAAACATTGGTACTACACTTATAGACCTAGGATCAAGGAAGACTTCATGAACCTTACCTCAAAGGCAAGGGAAGTAAAAGCAAAAATAAATGAATGGGATTATATCAAACTAAAAAGCTTCTGCACAGCCAAAGAAACCATCCCAACAGATGTCACCCCAATAAGTCTAACAATAAAAATGAATTAAAAAAAAAAAAAAAAACAAGGCAAAGACAGCCAACTGAATGGGAGAAAATATTTGCAAATAACGCATCAGATAAGGATCTAACATCTAAAATATATAAAGAACTAATATGACTTAACAACAAAAAATAAACAACCCAGTTAAAAAGTGGGCAGAAGAACTAATCAGACACTTCTCCCATGAGGAAATACAAATGGCCAGCAGACATAGCTCATCCTCATTAGCTATCAGGGAAATTCAAATCAAAACCACAATGAGATACAACCTCATACCTGTGAGAATGGCTGTTATCAACAAGACAAGGAATAACAAGTGCTGGAGAGGCTGTGGAGAAAAAGGAACTCTGGTACACTGCTGGTGGGAGTGCAAACTGGTACAACCACTGTGGAAGGCAGTGTGGAGGGTCCTCAGAAAATTGGGAATGGAGCTACCATGTGACCCAGCAATCCCCCTTCTGGGGATCTACCCAAAGAACTTGAAAACCTTTGTCCGCAAAGACTTATGTACCCCAATGTTCATCGCAG
>PVJL010008312.1:0-67974 GCA_004026885.1 Lyroderma lyra
TCTGTCTCTGCTCCCTTCCCTCTCCCCGACTCGCCCCTTTCTCGCCAGCCTTCAGGTTTACTTGCGATTTGTGGATTTCTCAGCAGCCGGTTTGTCACTCAGGGTCCGCTTTCTTGGCTCCTGGTCGGCCGTTCAATTGTGTTTTCTGGGAGAGGCTTTAGGAACCTCCTCTCCAGTCGCCATCTTGTCTTCTCTCCCACAACATCTTATTTAATGACTGGTTCAAAGAACAAATAAAAGAAGAAATTAAAAATACATAGAAACTAATGACAATGAAAATATAACATATCAAAATTATTGGGATGCAGTGAAACCAGTAATAAGAAGAAAACTTATATCATTATAGGCTTATCTTAAGAAACAAGAAAAATCACAAGTAAACATACTAACATTTCATTGCAAAGAATTAGAAAAAAATAGAAGAGAAAAACCCTAAATAAGCAAAAAAGTAGTAATAAAAATTACAGCAGAGCTAAACAAAATCAAGAAAAGAAAGATAATAGAAAAATTAATGGAACAAACAGCTGCATAAAAGTTAACAAAATTGACAAATCCCTGGTTAAACTAATCAAAGAACAAAAGGGAAGGACACAAATATACAAAATTACAAATGAAAAGGGAGAAATTACCAATGATACCACAGAAATACAAAGGATTATAAGAAAATATTATGAAAGGCTTTATGCCACTAAATTTCACACCTAGAGGAAATGGAGAAGTTCCTAGAAACCTATGGTCTACCTAGACTGAGCCAAGAAGAACTGGATAATCTAAAGGGATCATTCAATAATAAAGAAACGAAAACAATTATCCAAAACCTTTCTAAAGGCAAAAATGCAGACCAGATGGTTGCACCAACAAGTTTTTCCAAGCATTCAAAGAGGAACTAATGCCTATCCTCCTCAGACTCTTCCAAAATATTGAAGAGTAATTCATTCTACAAGGCCAACGTTACCTTAATACCAAAGCCTGATAAGGACAAGACCTAAAAAAAACAACTATAGGGCAATATCTCTGATGAACACAGATGCAAAAATCCTAATAAAAATATTAGCAAATAAAATACAACAATGCATCAAAAAGATCATACATCATAATCAAGTGGGATTCATCCTGGGAGCACAAGGATGTTTCAACATATGAAAATCAATCAATATGATGCAGCACATAAACAAAATATAATGTAAAAACCATATGCTTATATCAATCGATGCAGAAAAAACAGTTGAAAACATAAAACATCCATTTATAATCAAAACACTGTGTAAAATGGGTATAGAAGGAAAGTACCTCAACATAATAAAAACCATATATGAAAAACCCTCAGCTAATATACTGAATGGGAAACAGCTGAAGTCATTCCCCTAAAATCAGGAACAAGACAGAAATTTTTCCTATCCCCACTACTATTCAATATAGTACTGGAAGTTCGAGCCAGAGTAATCAGGCAAGAGAAAGAAATAAAAGTTATCCAAATTGGGAGAGAAAAAGACAAACTATCAATGTTTGCAGATGACATGCTCCTTTATATAGAAAATTCCAAAGACTCCACCAGAAAACTCCCAGAAGCAATAAGCAAGTACAGTAAAGTTGCAGGATACAAAAACAATGTTAAAAAATCAACTGAATTCCTATATACAAACAATAAAACTTCAGAAAAAGAAATGAGGGAATCAATAACTTTTGTGATTGCAACAAATAGAATGAAATACCTGGGAATTAACAAAGAATGTGATGAACTTGCACATGAAAAATATCAGACACTATTAGAAGAAATTGAAGAGGACACAAAGAAATGGAAAGATACTCTGTATTCATTGATAGGAAGACTTAACATTGTCAAAATGGCCATATTACAGAAAACAATATACAGATTTAATGCAATCCCCATCAAAATCTCACAAACATAACTTCACAAAATAGATAATAAAATATTCAAATTTATATGGAACCACAAAAGACCTTGAACCACCAAAGCAATACTACATAAAAAGAATAAGGCTGGAGATATCATGCTTTCCAATTGTAATTTATGCTACAAAGCATCCATAATCAAAACACCTTGGAATTGACCAAACAAAGCAGACACAAAGGTCAATGGAATAGAATTGAAAGCTCAGAAATAAATCCACAAATATATGGTCAAATAATTTTTGATAAAAGCATGAAAAATATGTAATGGAGAAAAGAAAGCCTCTTCAGTAGATGTTGCTGGGAAAACTAGAAAAACATATGCAATAAAGTAAATCTGATCTTTAAACTGTCACCATATACTAAAATTAATTCAAAATGGATTAAAGACCTCCAAATAAGACCTGAAACCATAAACTGTATAGAAAAAATAATTGGCACTAAACTTATACACGTCAAGCTCAAGAAGGACTTCATGAACCTGACCTCAAAGGCAAGGGAAGCAAAAGCAAAAATAAATGAATGGAACTATATCAAATTAAAAACCTTCTGCACAGCAAACATAACCATCGACAAAGCAAAAAGACAGCCAACTGAATGGGAGAAAATATTTGGAAACAATGCATCTGATGAGGGTGTACTATCTAAAATATATAAAGAAATAATATGACTCATCAACAAAAAAGATCAAACAACCTAATTAAAAAGTGGGCAGAAGAATTGAACAGACACTTCTTCCATGAAGATATACAAATGGCCACATACATATGAAAAAATGCTCAACCTCATTAGCTATCAGGGAAATACGAATCAAAACCACAATGAGATATCACCTCACACCTGTTAGAATGGCTATTATCAACAAGGCAAGGAATAACAAGTGCTGGAAAGACTGTGGAGGAAAAGGAACCCTCTCACACGGGTGGTGGGAAAGTAAATTTGCACAACCACTATGGAAGACAATGTGGAGGTTCCCCAGAAAACTGGGAGTGGAGTTACCATATGAACTGGCTATCCCCCTTCTGGGTATCTACCCCCAGAAGACTTATGTACCCCAATGTTCATCACAGCACTCTTCATGTTGGTCAAGACATGAAAGCAACCAAAGTGCCCTTCAATAGATGACTGGATAAAAAAATTTGTGGTACATATACACAGTGGAATATTACTCGGATATGAGAAAAGATGAAATAGTATCATTTCCAAGATAATGGATGGACTTCAATAACATGATGCTAAGCGAAATAAGCCAGACAGAAAAAAAAAATGAGAACCATATGACTTCACTCATACATGGAATATAAAACTGAAAGCAACAAAGAAAAAACAAAGACACAAACAAACAAAAGTCATGGACACAGTTAATAGTTTAGTGGTTACCTGGAGGCAAGGGGGAGGTGGTGGGAAAAGAAGGATGGGGTGGGAGAGAAGGAAAGGGGAGCCAAATATATGGTAATTGAAAGAGAAGTGACTCTGGGTGGTGAAGATATAATGCAACACATAGACAATACACTGTCAAATTGTACACCTGGAACCTATATAATATTTGCTAACCAATGTCACCCCAATAAGTGTCACAATAAAAAAAACTCTTGTAATGTGTTCCTAAAATGAAATATTAATGACTTGAAGATGGTGACAATAGAGGGGATCCCTGTAACTTCTCCTGGAAAATACAATTTAACAACCAAGATCTAACATGAGAATCCATGAGTGGCACAGTCTCAGCTGAGAGATCCATCCATTGCAAGAAAACATCTTAACGTCAGAGAAAGGGGGGTGACTCAGAGAGGAAGGAGGGAACAGAGATGCATGGCTGTGGATTGTGACCAAACTGGACTCACTGAAGAAACTAGAAGTGAGCCAGGGGTCACTGGTCAAGGAGCAACACAATCCTGGGCAGTAGAGACCAAGTGGTGATGGTAGCAGGGGTAAGAGTGGCTGAAACCCAGTGAGACTGTGGGTGAGTTGGACTGAACAGGAGCATGTTAAGGTCCCAGCTGGAATGTCACAACCTGAGTGGGTCAGAAACTGAACCAAGCAACTGAACTGCTCTAGGTGAGAAAAAGGCCCCAAGCTGCAGCATTCTGATACAACCATAGGTAGGGTCTGGACAAGTTTGAAACTGCAAGCTGGCTGCAGTGGAAATGGTGAAATGCTGAAACACAGTCCTGGGTGAAATGCAGCCCACAAGGAGCAAAAAAGTCTGAGCCAGTGGCCACCATTTGGTCTTCTACCAGCGTGATTACAACCTGCTCCTTGATTACCCTGAACAGCACCCCTATCCCCCTGTCCCTCCAGGCTTCCCTGACAAACAGAATACTGCTGCAGCAAAGTCAGCCACTAGAGGAGCTACTGCAGGAAAAAAAGCAGCCTCATTGTACCCTAACTCAAGCAGAAACCTGAGAATCTGAGCCCAGCTGCTTCCCAAAACTCTCTCACAAACCTCGCTCTCCACGCCTAATGCCACCCAGTGTCTACTCTATAGCCAGTTGGAATCAAGAGAAAAATATTGAAAGACACTACAGTGATATTAACTGGAAAGAGGAAGAAAGAAATATCTCTAAATCTGCAATGGGATAGACACTCATGCACAGAAAAAATACACTTATCAAATACAATGAGTGCCTTAGGATTCAAAGCCGCTCACTAAATAAATAAATAAATAAATAAAAACATCTTCAGAAAAGGAACTTATAGATCTGGAAATGTATGATCTAAGTGACACAGAATACAAGGCTGCAACTCTAAAAACTCTCAGAAAACTGAAAAGATATGGGCAGATTACTCTGACTTAGTCAAATGATCTCAGAAAGGAAATCTATTTTAAAAAATGACATTTTTAAGAAAGAAAATGAAAATATAAAAAATCAGAATTTGGGAGCAGAAGAGGGCAAGATGGCGACCAGGAAGGAGATCCCTAAAGCCTCTCCTAGAAAACACAATTGAGCAGCTATCCAAGAGCCAAGAAAGAGGACCCTGAGTGACATAATGACAGTGGAGAAATCCATGCATCGTAAGAAAACACCTGAAGGTTGGAAAGAAGGGGGAGAACAGAAGAGAGGAGAGGGAGCAGAGATGGATCGCGACAGAACTCCATTGTTGCTGACTATCTGGGAGCAGTATAGTGCATGGGAGAAAGGAAGCCAAGAGGTGTCAAGAGTGAAAGCCAGCCAAAGTGGCAGAATGGTGGGAGACCATGGGGGAGATGGGCCTTAGAGCAGCGTGTTGGGGGCAGAGCTTGGGGGCCAGCCTCTGAAGTTCTTGAGTAGTAAGAGCACTGAGCGAGGACTCTGAACAGCTGCAGGCTGAGGTGGGTCTCAAGAGACAGGACCTCAGCTCCTGGCGCCCTCGCAGCCCACTGCATATGCGCACACATCTCCTGCACAGGGCCGCAGTACCGGGCGCTCAGCGGAGACAAGCCGGCAGACTTCACATGACCCATGACATTAAGCCGAAGGCTTTGGAATTGTGATTTGCACATGCCTGGTGCCCATACAGGGTGTGAGCCTGCAGACTCCACACCAAATGGCTGGTTGCTGGAGCAGGCCCGGGAAGAAAGGCAGATTAGATAGCTTTCACCCCAGCTAGCAAGAGCAGCCTCGGCCCAAATCCTCCAGCTTCCCCAACATGTCATGAGGTGGAGCTGCCCTAGCACACTTTCCATTGGCCTCTCCACTCTCCTACAGCCTCCTCAACAAACTGCAGGAAGCAGAGGGACTCCAGATAGACATGCTCAGCCTCTAAATGCAGCTGGAGAGCAGAGATAAGGCCTAAACACCACCCCTCTTCCAAAACTTGGGCCCCAGTGCCACCTAGTGTTTGCCCTAGAGCAAGATACCACAAAAATACTAATCAGGGTTCCTGAACTCTGCTGAACATAATGCCTTCATGCCAAAGAGGAAGAAACCAGCAGACATTATGAATTTTTTAGGACCTAAAGCTGCTCACAAAGAACATGAAAAGTGTCCAGAAGAGAGTTTAATAGACCTAGAATTTTCTGAACTGGCAGAGAATTTAAAGTAGCTGTTCTAAAGGCTCTGAGAGAAATGTAAACATACTGGCAGAACAACATAGCCAAGGTGAATGACATAAGTAAGGAAATCCATGAACAAAAGGAACAATTTAACAAAGAAATTCAAAACATAAGAAAGATCAAGATGAAAATTTGAGAAATAAATAATACAATAAAAGAAGTGAGAAACAAAATAACTGCCATTGGAAACGGCCCAACCAGATGGAGGAAATAATTAGTGATATTGAAGATCACAACATGGACACATCTCAAAAAGAGGAAGATAGGGAATATAGAACAAAAAGGATTTAAAGAACTCTGCAAGAACTATCCAACTCCATGACAAAAACCATCAGGATAATAGGATTAGAAGAAGGAGCAAAGCACTCTACAGAAAACATACTCAAACTAATAGTAGATGAGAACTTTCCAAATGTATGGAAAGATCAGGAACCCCAAATTCAAGAAGAAAACAAGTCTCCTAGAAACCTGCACCCTATCAGATCTTCTCCAAGACACATGGTACTAAATATGTCAAAAACTAAAGACAAACAATTTTCAAGGGAGTCAGGGAAAAAAGAATTATAACCTTTAGAGGAAAACCTATCAGGCTGTCATCAGACTTCTCAGCAGAAACTCTATCAGTCAGGAGGGAGTGGAATCCAATATTGAAATCTTTAACAGAGAGAAACTTCCAACCAAGAATAAATTATCCAGCAAAATTATCTTTCAGATATGAAAGTGGAATAAAGACCGTCTCAGACAAAAAGAAGCTGAGGAAATTTGCCAGCACATGGCTGACACTTCAAGAGATACTGAAGGAAGCTCTTCTCCCTGAAACAAAACATCAGAACAAATGAAATAGAGTTGGGGCAAGAAGAAAGAAACAAAAATAAAATAATCACAAAAAGGTAATGGCCACAGGAAATTCTCACATATCGATCATCACTCTAAAACTTAATGGACTGATCTTACCAATAAAGACACAGAGTAGCAAACTGGATGAGAAAACAAAACCCATCCATATGCTGTCTCCAAGAGACACACACCTCAACCATAAAGACAAAAACACTCGGAGTGAAAGAATGGGGAAAAAAGCAAATAGTAACCAGGGGAAAGCAAAAATTGCCATAATGATATCTGATGAAATAAACTTCAGGTTAAGAAAGATAGAAAGAGATGAAGATGGACATTACATAATGATAAAAGGCAAAATACTAAACAAGAAGATTTGACGCTAATTAATATATATGATCCCAACCAGGAAGCAAAAAAATATACAAAGCAACTACTAACAGATCTGAAAGGAGAAACTTACAAAAGTAAATCATTGTGGGAGACTTAAATACCTCCTTAACAGCCATGGACAGATCATGCAAACAGAAAATAAATAAGGAAATATCAACTCTAAACAACACATTGCAGCAATTGGACATAATTGACATTTACAGAACATTTCATCCAGCAAAAAGAGACTATAGCTTCTTTTCTAGTGTACATGGAACATTCTCAAGGTTAGATCACATGCTGGGACATAAAAGCAGCCTGAGCAATTCAAGAAGATCCAAATCATACCAAGTGTATTCTCAGACCACAAAATTTGAAATTGGTGATGAACTGTAAAAGGAAAGCATAAAGAACCACATATACATGGATATTAAACAAAATCTTATTTAAAAATGACTGGATAAAAGAACAAATAACAGAAGAGATTTAAAATGTACAGAAACTAAAGACAATGAAAATACAACATATGAAAATTATTGGGACACAGCAAAAGGAATAATAAGAGGGAAAATTATATCATTACAGGACTATCTTAATAAACAAGAAAAATCACAAGTAAATACCTTAACATCCCATCTTAAAGAACTAGAAAAAGAAGAGCAGACACAACCCAAAGTCAGCAGAAGGAAGGAAATAATAAAAATTAGAGCAGAGCTAAACCAATTAGAGTAGAGTACAAATAGTACAAAGAGCTGGTTCTCAGAGAAAGTCAACAAAATTGATAAATCCTTGGCTAGACTAATCAAAGGACGAAAGGAAGGGACACAAATATCCAAAATTAGAAATGAAAGGGGAGAAATTACCACTGATACCACAGAAATACATAGGATTATAAAAAAAAATATTGAAGGACTTTATGCCACTAAATTTAACAAGCTAGAGGAAATGGAAAAGTTTCTAGAAACTTATAGCCTACCTAGACTGAACCAAGCAGAACTGGATAATCTAAATAGACCAATCAATAGCAAAGACATTGAAATGACTATCTATAATCTCCCTAAAGGCAAAAGCCATGGACCACATGATCCCATCAATGAGTTCTACCAAGTATTCAAGGAAGAATTAATGCTTATCCTACTCAGATTGTTCCAAAAAATTGAAGAGCAAGCAATACTTCCTAACTCATTCTAGGAGGCCAACATTACCCCAATCCCAAAGCCTGGTAAAGACAACCAAAAAAAAAAGAAAACTACAGACCAACATATCTGATGAACACAGACGCAAAAATCCTAAAGAAAATATTAGTAAATAGGATACAACAATGTATCAAAAATATTGTACATCATGATTAAGTGGGATTGATCCCAGGAGCACAAGGATGATTTAACACACTTAAATTAAACAATGTTATACACCACATAAACAAAGTAAAAGATAAAGGCCATATGGTCATATCCAATGATACTGGAAAAGCTTTCGACAAGATACAACATCCATTTATGATCAAAACACTAAATAAAATAGGTATAGAAGGAAAGTATCTGAACATAATAAAGGCCATATATGAAAAACCCTAAGCTAACATCATACTGAATGGGAAAAATCTGAAGCCTATTCCCCTAAAATAAGGAACAAAACAAGGATGCTCCGTCACCACTGCTATTCAATATATTACTGGAAGTTCACGCCACAGCAATCAGGCAAGAGATTGGAATAAAGGTATATAAATTGAGGAATAAGAGGTCAAACTGTCACTATTTTCAGATAAAATGATCCTTTATATAGAAAATTCCAAAGATTCCACCAGGAAACTATTAGAAACAATAAATGAATATAGTAAAGTCACAGGGTACAAAATCAATGTCCAAAAATCAACAGCATTCCAATATACACTGAATCCTCAGAAAAACAAATGAGGGAATCAATTCCTTTTGCTATCACAACAAAAAGAATGAAATACCTGGGAATTAACTTAACAAAGAACCTGATAGACTTATACACTGAAAACTCTAAGACACTTTTGAAAAAAATTGAAGCAGACACAAAGAAATGGAAAAATATTCCCGTTTCTTGGACAGGAAGACTTAACATTATTAAAATGACCCTTTTGCCCAAAGCAATCTACAGAATTAATGCAATACCTATCAAAATCTCACAATCATACTTTTGTGAAATAGATAAAAGTATTACCAGATTTATATTGAACCATAAAAGACCTCAAATTGTCAAAGCAATACTACATAAAAAGAATAAGGCTGCTGGTGGGATTACATTTTGGCTTTAATTCATATTTCAAAGCATCGATAGTCAAAACAGCTTGGTATGGGCAGAAACACAGACATATTAACCAATGGAACAGAACCAAAACCCCAGAAATAAATCCACAAATTTATGGACAAATAATTTTTAATAAAAGAGTAAAAACTATGCAATGGGGAAAAGACTACCTCTTTAGTAGGTGGAGCTAGGAAAGCTGAAAAAACATATGCAAAAGAATGAACCTGAGCTGTGAACTCTCACCACATACAAAAATTAACTCAAAATGGATTGAAGACCTTCATATAAGACCTGAAACAGTAAACTGTATATAAGAAAATGTAAATACTAAACTACGGCTCAAGGAAGACTTCATGAACCTGACCTCAAGGACAAGGGAATTAAAAGCAAAAGTAAATGAATGGGACTATATCAAACTAAAAAGCTTCTGCACAGGAAAAGAAACGATCAACAATGCAAAGAGACAGCCAACTGAATGGGAGAAAACATTTGCAAACAATGCATCAGATAAGGGTCTAATATCTAATATATATAAAGAGCTAGCTTGACTCAACAACAAAAAAACCCCAAACAACCCAATTAATAAGTGGGCTGAAGAAACAAACAGACACTTCTCCCACAAACAAATACAAATGGCCAGCAGACGTATGAAAAAAATGCTCATCCTCATTAGCTATCAAGGAAATGCAAATCAAAACCACAGTGAGATATCACCTCACACTTGTTAGAATAGCTATTATCAACAAGACAGGAATAACAAGTGCTGGAGAAGATGTGGAGAGAAAGGAAATCTTGCACACTGCTTGTGAGAGTGCAAACTGATACAACTACTATGAAAGACGGTGTGGAGTTCCTCAGAAAATTGGGATTGGAATTACCATGTGACCAAGCAATCCCCCTTCTGGGGATCTATCCAAAAAACTTGAAAACTTTAGTCTGTAAAGATTTATGCACCCCGATGTTCATTGCACTGCTGTTCACAGTGGCCAAAATATGGAAATGACCAAAATGCCCTGTGACAAATGACTCGATAAAGAAGCTGTGGTACATATACACAGTGGAATATTACTCAGCAATAAGAATAGGCGGAATACTGTCATTTACACCAAAATGGATGGATGTGGCAATCATCATTCTAAGCGAAATAAACTGGACAGAAAAAAACAAAAACTGTATGACTTCACTCATATGTGAAATAATAACTGAATGCAACACACACACACACACAAAATGAACAAAGAAAAAATCCATGGATACAATAAATAGTTTAATGTTTATTTTGTGACAAGTCGAGAGGGGATAGGAGAAGGGAGAAGGGGTGGGAGAGGAGGGAGGGGGAGCTAAATATATGTTGATGGAAAGAGAACTAACACTATGTTGTGAACTTATTATTCAACAAGTTGAAAATGCACTGTAGAATTGTACAACTGGAACATATGTAATTCCTGCTAAAAAGTATCATCCCAATAAGTGTAACAATAAAAAAGAAATAAAAAATTTGAGAGATAAATAATTAAAGTACTGAGAAATGAAGTAAATGCCATAGGAAACAGGGCTAATCTGATCGAGGAAAGAATTAGTGATATCAAAGATTGGAACCTAGAAACAACATAGAAAAAAGATAGGGACTTTAGAGTCAAAAGAACTGAAAAAACTGTACAAGAGCTATCTGACTCCATTAGAAAAAACAATATTAGAATAATAGAGCTAGCGGAAGTTGCAGAACAGGACTCTACAGATAGACTGCTCAAATAGTAGATGAGAACTTTCCAAATCTATGAAAAAATCTGTAACCACAAATCCAGAAAGAAGGTAGGGCTCCAGCAGATCTTCTCCAAGGCATATTATGTTGAAAATGTCAAAAATAAAAGTGAAGAGCCAATTCTCAAGGCAGCCAGGAAAAGAATAACTATAACATTTAATAGAAAGTTATCAGGATATCATCAGACTTCTCAGCAGAAACTCTACAAGCCAGGAGAAAGTGGAATCAAATATTCAAAATATTAAAAGAGAGTAACTACCAGCCAAGAATAAGTTATTCAACAAAATTATCCTTTAGATATGGAGGAGGAATATAGACATTTTAATATATACAGAGGCTGAGGAAATTCTTCAACATCAGGCTGGTATTTCATGAAATATTGTAGAACTCAATTTGACCTGAAACAAAAAATAAAAATAAATACAAAAGAGTTGGGTCAACAAAAATAAAAACAATAAAAGGGAGGAGGTAATGGCCATAGGAAATCCTTATATATCAATTATCACCCTAAATATAAATAAACTGAAATAACCAATAAAAAGGTACAGAGTAGCAGACTACATTAAAAAAAATACATCCATATACTGTCTCCAAGAGACAAATCTCAGCCATAAGAACAAACACACAGACTCAGAGTGAAAAGATGGAATACAGTACTCCAAATAAATGGTATCCAGAGAAAAGCAGGAGTTGCCATACTGATATCTGATGAAACAGATTTCAGAATAAAAAAAAGGTAACAAGAGGCAAAGGTGGAAAGTTCATAGTGATGAAAGGGCCAATACAACAACAGTAAGACATGACATTCATTAATATATGTGCCCCTACTCAAGAAGCACCAAAATATACAAAGCAACTACTAACAGACATGAAAAGAGAAACTGACAAAAACACAATTATAGTAGAGGACCTAAACACCATTTAACAGCCATGGACAGATCATCCAAACAAAAGAATAAATAAGGAATTATCAGTTTTAAATAATATATAATAGCAATTAAACATAACTGACATTTACAGGACACTTCCTCAAATGTATATATATACATATATATATATATATATATATATTTCTTCTTTTCTATTGAACTTAAAACATTCTCAAGGATAGCCTATATGCTGGGACATAAAACTAGCCTCAACAATATCAAGAAGATTGTAATCATACCTAGTGTATTCTTAGACCACAAAACTTTGAAATTGGAGATCAATTCCAAAAAGAAAGCTGAAAAAAATCACATATACATGGAGATTAAACAACATCTTATTTAAAAATGACTGGATCAAAGAAGAAATAAAAGATATTAAAATATATGGAAATTAATGACAATGAAAATACAATGTATCAAAATTTTTGGGATGCAGGAAGAGTGGTAGTAAGAGAAAATTTTATCTTTACAGGCTTAAGAAACAAGAGAAATCACAAGTAAACATACTAACATCCCATCTTTTTTTATCCCATCTTAAAGAACAAAAAATGAAGAACAAAATTAAAACCCAAAGTCAGCAGAAAAAAAATATTAAAAATTAGATCAGAGCTAAACAAAGTTTATATCAGAAACACTATAAGAAAAATTAATACAAGTAAGAGCTGGTTCTTTTAAAAATAATAAAATTGAAACATTTCTGCCTAGGCTAAACAATGGATGAAAAGAAAAGATACAAATAACTAAAATTAGAAATGAAAGGAAAGAAATTACAGCTGATACCACAGAAATACAAAGGATCATAAGAAACTATTATGAAGAGCTTTATGCCATTAAATTTAACAACTTACAAGAAATAAACAAGTTTCTAGAAACTTATAGCCTACCTAGACTGAACCAATAATAGCTGCATAATCTAAATGGACCAATCAATAGGAAAGAAATGGAAACAATCATCTAAAACCTCCCCAAAGGCAAAAGCCCTGGCCCAGATTGTCTTACCAAGCATTCAAAGAAGAATTAATACCTATCCTGCACAGATTCTTCTAAAAAATTGAAAAAGAGGCAATACTTCCCAACTCATTCTATTAGGCCAACATTAGCCTAATACCAAAGCCTTGTAAGGACAACATAAAAAATATATATAGGCCAATACCTCTGATGAACACAGATGCAAAAATCCTAAACAAAATATTAGCAAAAGAATACAACAATACATTAAAAAGATTATACCATGATCAAGTGGGATTGATCCCAGGAGCACAAGGATAGTTTAACATATGCATGTCAATCAATATGATACACCACATAAACACTATGAAGGATAAAGACCATATGATCATATCAATTGATGCAGAAAGAGCACTTGAAAACATACCACATTCATTAATGATCAAAACACTGTATAAACTGGGTAGAGAAGAAAAGTACCTCAACATATAATGAAGACCATATATGACAAACACTCAGTAAATGGGAAAAAGCTGAAGCTCATTTTTCTAAAATCAGGAAAAAAACAGAGATGCCCCCTGTCACCACTGCTGTTCAATATAGTACTGGAATATAGCCAGAGCAATCAAGCAAGAGACAGAAATAAAATTGGGAGAAAAGAAGTCAAACTGTCACTATTTGCAGATGACATGATCCTTTATACAGAAAATTTCAAAGACTCACTAGAAAACTTTTAGAAACAATAAACGAAGACAGTAAATTTTCAGGATACAAAATCAATGTCCAAAAATCAACTGCATTCCTATATACAAATAATGAAACTTCAGAAAAAGAAATGAGAGAATCAATACTTTTGTGGAGTGCAACAAAAAAAATGAAATTCTTGGGAATTAACAAAGAATGTGACAGATGTACACATGAAAAAGTATAAGACACTATGAAAAGAAATTGATGTGAACACAAAGAAATGGAAAGATATTCTGTGTTCATGAATATGAAGACTTAACATTGTTAAAATGACCATATTACCCAAAGCAACATACAGATTTAATGCAATTTCCATCAAAATCCCACAAACATACTTTCATGAAATAGATTTAAAAAATGTTCAGATTTACATGGAACCACAAAAGACCTTGAATTGCCAAAGCAATACTACGTAAAAAGAATAAGGTTGGAGGTATAATGCTGCCCAATTGTAATTTATACTACAAAGCATCAATAATCGAACCCGCTTGGTATTTGCCTAAAAACAGACACAGAGACCAATGGAACAAAATAGAAAACCCAGAAATAAATCCACAAATACATGGACAAATAATTTTTGGTAAAGGAGTAAAAAATATAAAATGGGGAAAAGAAAGCTTCTTCAATAAATGGTGCTGGGGAAATTAGAAAACCACATGCAAAAGTATAAATGTAAACTATAGACTACCACCATATACTAAAATTAATTGAAAATGGATTAAACACCTGTGCATAGGACCCGAAACCATAAACAGTATAGTAGAAATCATTGGTACTAAACTTTTAGACCTTGGGCTCAAGGAAGACTTCATGAACCTAACCTCAAAGGCAAGGGAAGTAAAAGTGAAAATAGATGAATGAAACTATATCAAATTAAAAAGCTTCTGCACAGCAAAAGAAACCATCAACAAATCAAAAACACAGCCAACAAATTGGAGAAAATATTCGCAAACAATGTATCTGATAAGGATCTGATATCTAAAATATATAAATAGCTAGTGTGACTCAACAACCAAAAAAAACAAACGACCAAATTAAAAAGTGGGCAGAGGACCTGAACAGACACTTCTCCCACAAAGACATATAAATGGCCAACAGAAATATGAAAAAATTGTCATCATCCTCATTAGCTATTAGGGAAATACAAATCAAAAACCACAATGAGATACCACCTCATACCTGTTAGAATAGCTATTATCAACGAAACAAGCAATAACAAGTGCTGGAGAGGCTGTGGAGAAAAAGGAACCCTCTCACACTCACTGCTGGTGGGAATGCAAATTAGTACAACTGCTATGATAGACAGTGTGGAGATGCCTTAGAAAACTGGGAATGGAGTTACTATAATGACCCAGAAATACCCATTCTGGGTACCTATCCAAAAATTTTGAAAACCTTAGTCTGCAAAGACTTATGTACCCCAATATTCATTGCAGCACTGTTCACCATGGCCAAGACATGGAAACAACCAAAGTGCCCTTTGATAGATGATTAGATATAGAAGCTGTTGTACCTATATATAATGGAATATTACTCAGCTATAAGAAAAGATGTAATATTTCTATTTGCAACAAAATGGATGGACCTCGAGGTCATCATGGTAAGTGAAATAAGTCAGACAGTAAATACTAAGAACTATATGACATCACTCATATGTGGAATATAAAACTGAAATCAACAAAGAAACAAAGATTCATGGACACAGTCAGTAGTTCATTGGTTACTTCAGGGCAAGTGGGGAGGGGATGGGAGAGAAAGAAGAAAGTGGGAGAAGAGAAAGGGGAGTCAAGTATATAGTAATGGAAAGAAAACTGTTTCTGAGTGGTGAACACATAATGCAACACATAGACGATGTACTGTAAAATTTTACACCTGGAACCTATGTAAAGTTTGTTAACCAATGTCTCCTGAATAATTTTAACAAAAAATATTATGCTATTATTTATTGATAACTATATTTAAATAGAATATGTAATTACATGGGGAAATGTTCTTTTTTTTTTTTTAATTCATTTTTATTGTTAGACTTATTGGGGTGACATCTGTTAGCAAGGATTACATAGGTTTCAGGAAATGTTCTTCATATAAGATAAAGTAATAAAATCAAACCATCAAATTGTACATAACAGCATAATCTTAATATGTATGTATGTGTGTGTGTATTCTTGGAAATACATTAAAATATTAATGGAAATGTATATATCTTTTTATCCATATTATTTTATGTTAAATAATTTTTAATTTCCTTCTTTATGACTTACTGAACGTTATATATTCTCTAACCTATCATGTATTTCTTTTATAATCAGAAGAATAGTTCTTAAAAAACAACACATTAGGATTACCTGTGACTATTTACATTAATTGTCTAAAAGGTTGATATTCTTATTTTACAAAGAACTCAAACAAATCTAAGAAAAGCCCTAAGACTCTAGATATAAAAATATCTTTATGTTACTGTTAGTACCACTTTAAGTGATGTGGACCTAAATTGAATGGTCCAACCAATATTGAAAAGAACTCTTTCCACCTAGCTGAACAAATGGATTTTCTCTTACTCAAGGGAGTATCACCCCATGTCTTGGAGATGCAAGAAAGCTATGGCTACACATCTGGAGCCCTATCCTTCATATGAGATTTAGAGAAGAGCTCCTGGTTTGCATATGCACAAATGCACTCAAACACACACACACACACACCCATTTTCCTAGCTCTTGGCTGCTCTTTCAGTCCTCTGAAGGATTCCTACCATTATACTTTTATTTTTTTTTCTGGATGATTTCAGGGGAAATCTCATATGTGCTCATGAATAAGTATTGTCAGTTTTCACATGGCAGGATTTTTTCCCCCTATTCTTCTGCTCCAGCTTATATCCTGTGGGTGTGCTTGTGTGATATAATCATCACTGTATTTTCTTGTCGTAGCTGACATTTATGCTGTATAATACTACATTTGGAAATTATGGTACCACATCCCCTGGGTACCATATGCTTCCACTGGATTCTACAATTCACACTTGGGACCATTGCTACTGTTATGGGATAATAGTTTCTCCTAGTAGTAGCTTTTCTAGATACCATCAAAATTCATGTTGGGCACTACTATCTTGTGTTCAGAGCAACTGTTGACATGTTGGAGCCTTCTGGCAAGTCCACCATGAACAGTTGTGCAGGTTGCACACTGCACAAGAGATGCCTAGCAGAGAGAACAAAGAGAAGTCTGAAATCCAACCTATGTTACCCTGCCATACAGTATGCTTGTGTTGTTGAATCTGTCCTGGGGAAGTGGGTGGATGGATGCCTATTTCAAACTGATCTTCTCAAAGAGAGCAATGTCTCCTCACCAAGCTGTAGAGCTGCCTAGAGTGGGTGTCATTTTCTAATTTGTACAAAAATACAGTATAAAGTAGTTGTAACTCTGCCTATAAATGTCAAAGTATATGATGTTTGGTGTGATCTGGCAGAAAATGTCTCTCTCCATTTTAAGCTATACTTGAACATATTATAAGTTACGTCTGCTTTGTTCACAGCTATAACCCAGCATCTAGCACAGTATCTGGTACAGAGCAAGTTTTAAATCAATTTTGTTTACTAAATACATAAATGAATTACTGAAGTGCCAAAGCAATCATGCAGTGCTGCAAGGAAAAAAAGTTTTTATAAAACAGCACTTCATTTTTATTGACTATACTTTCTTGCATGTCCATAAAGCTTGGACTTTGAACCCACAAGGGTAGGCCTGGAGACAAACTTAAGTGACAGCCACTGTTAACTCATCAAAATTGTCCTTCCTCACTCATGATTAAAGCTTTATTACTGGGTCAACATTATATACCTGACTCCTTCTTTCCTTAGAATAAATTATATCATAAGAGGTTCTTTAGTCCTTCAATACAAAAACATTTCTGATGGGCCTGCCCTATCAGTTTCCCAGCCATGCCCAGGCATGTGTAAATGCCAGCAATTGACACAACTCAGGGTCAAGTTAAGACCCTCCCTAACCCTCCCCAATTATACATACATACATAACCACATTTAATATATTCACAATCTTACCCAGATGCTTAAATATCTATTCATGTAGATCTACACATTCACATACTTGAATTTGTACATCTATCTAGTCAATCATGTGTGCAGAAAATATGCATTCATGCACACATTTACATACACACATGCACATACAGAAATATATACTCAGCACACATTTTCAACACAGTTCTAGTTAGAACTAGGCCCCTGCCAAGAATCTAGATCCTATTTTTCACCTCGATAATGCCTCTTTTATTCACTCAATTCCCCTAATCTAAATTCACACACAGGTGTACCTAGCAGGGATGACTCTAATTCAACTCAGAAAACCAAGGAACTTATATCTCTAAACTCACTATGCCTAAACATTTGCACAGCCATTCCTATCAAAGCACCTTCAGGGATTACCCAGGTCCCCTATTTTCTTGTTTAAGCCTCAGTATGGACCTATGGTTAAACCTCAACAATCTTACTGCTGAAATAAAGATGTATCCTAGACATAGTGATAAATAAGAAATTGGTGGGACAGAGACAGAAATAATGTTTGATGAGTATTCTAAAAATCCAGAAAGCAATGATCTTTGGGGATTGGGAGAGAGTTTCTGAACAAGGTGTCATTAATTTGGGCCTTGAAGGCTCTAGGGAATTTGTACATATAAGGTTAGGGGCAGAAAATCCAGGAGAAGGCAAAAATATTTACAGAGGTCTAGGGGTAGGAAAAAGTGAAATATATGTAAAACTGTATGAGTTGAGGTATCTGCAGTGAGGAATCATGATGGGGGAAAGTTGGCAGAATAAAATAATGGAATGTCTTGAAGCTCTGTTAAGAAGCTTGATCTTTATCTATAGGAAAACTGGTAGGCATATAAGTGTTAGCAATGGAAGCACACTGGCTGTTATGTGAAAGGTGGATTGAAAAAGAGCATGACTGAAGCCAAGAAGATCTATTAGCTGGCTAGAGTCCAGATGAAATATGATGGCAGATTGGACTCAGTGAGTGATGCTAGAGAGAAATGTACAATTGTAATAGATTTAGGAGGCAGTGATTAGATAGAGGTAAGGCTAAAGGGTTACACAGAGGTTATATTTTAAAAGCCATAGGGCTCTTGAGGTATTTACCTGCTCAGCTTGCTCCTACCTCTTAGGAGTGTACTTTCCTCTTGCCATCAGAGGCCTTTGAGCCACTCGTGCTCCAGCCCACTCCTACGTCTTTGGAGTGTACTTTAACTTTTAATAAACTATCTCCTTGTTTCACCTTATTTTCCTTTTAATAAACTGCTTCCTGGTTTCACTCTACAACCAAAGTTATAAGGAGAAATATTTAAAACTTTTAAGCCATTGGAAGGTCTTTTAAACAAGAGAGATTTCATCAAAATGGTGTGTTACAAAGATTAATATGCAGCTGTGTGGAGAAGTTGGAAGTGGAAAGAATAGTTTGTTAAGGAGGGTGTTACAGTCATTAGATGAGAAGTGTTAGAGGTCTGGTCTGGGGCAGTGGCAGTATTTGAAATAACATATTGCAATGGTAGATTTGACAAAATTTGATGGAAAATATATTATGAAAAGCAAGGGAATACCAATAGATCCCACTGTGGGCCTGTGTTTTGTCTTCCATAAGATTTAAAGGCAATAAAGAAGCAATACATCTCCTTAGTGAACAAGGACTCTGTGGCCTTACTCATAGGAGGAATGTGGGTTTTGTGATGGGGCCAAAAAAAATATTACCAGTACAGAGGACGTTTATTGAGTTTACATTCAGATAATGCATATTGGCTTGGTCTCCTCCATTGTTCAGATCACTTCTTCCCAGCTTGTTCAATGAGAACTGATATTTCTAACACAGGCCTTCTGAGCCTTCTGGCAGAAAAGAAAAACAATGATGGCAATGGCTTCCTTTAATAGAGTGCTGGCTTACTAAATGTCAGACTTTACACATACTTTCATTTGTTTTCTGCACTAAATCCTCCTTCCAAGCCTGTGAGACAGAAATTATCCTCATTCTCCAGATGAGGAAGATGAGTCTTAGAGAACCAAAGCTAGGTCATCTAATGACACAGTCATTTTGTGCCAGTCTAACTTGAAGTGCACGCTGCTTCAGCTACATCAGTGGTTCTCAAAATCAGCTGCACATTAAAAATCACCTAGGAAATATTTTTCCTCTCTCTTTTAAACTGCTGTTCTAAGATATAATTTACATCAAACAGTTCCCCCATTTTAATGACTTTGACATAACTGATATTTGCAACCATCACCACAGTCAATTTTAGAACATTTTCATCACCTTGAAAAGAAATCCCATACCCATTAGCTATCCCTCCATTTTTCACCCCCAGCCATAAACAACTACTAATCTACCTGCCCTGATCTCTATAGATTTCCTTATTCTGGACTTTAATATTAATATGATCATATAATATTTGGACTTTTCTGACTGTCTCCTTTCACTCAGCTTAATGTTTCCAAGGTTCATCCATATTATAGCATTTATCAGGTTTTCATTCTTTTTTATGGTCGAATAATATTCCACTATATGAGCATACCACATTTTATTTATCTCTTCACCCATCAACAGACAATTTGGTTTTGTTCCACCTTTTGGCTATTATGAATTACACTGCTATAAAATATTTAAGTACAACTATTTGTGTAAATTATATGTTTTCACTTCTCTTGGATGTATGCCTAAGAGTGGAATTGTTGGGTCATATGTTAATTCTATATTTAATAATTTAAGGAACTGCTAGGCTGTTTTACCTGGGGAGTTTTAGAATATAAAAATCCCCTGATCACCCCACCCATCCCTTATCCTTTGACCAAAAATGAATCAGTCTCTGGGGTTAGGTCCTAGTTGATTCTAATAATCTCCTCCCTCAGTAGATTCCAGTGCATATCTTGCATTAAGCACCACTGCACTACATCATGATCTCAATGATATTTGACATACAGCACTATTTGGAATTTTCCAATTTTGAAGAATTATTGACCACAAGGATTCAATAAGAAGTCAGTGCTGCTTCAGTATTTATTTCGTTAGCTAAGCCTATCACGCTGGTGACTCTTGATTCTGGGAAGAGAAGCTTTGACTAAAACTTCCAAGACTTGTAGCTCTCTTTTCTGTCACCAAGGCTGATCTTTGGAGCAGAAAGATGAGAAGCAAATTTTGGGCCAGATTATGAATTTATTGAGAAGGTATTGATTCCACATATTGCTTGTCACAGTGCCTAAAATGATATCATGAAAAATTTTTTCACTGAGGTCTGGAAAAATTATGGGCCTTCAAGAGTTCCTTAAGAAACTGCAAAGCTACCTGGTAGATAGAAAGTTGACAGGGAGGAAGAGAGCCAGGTGGGGACATGACTTCTTTTTGGCAAGCAGCAAAGGGAGGGGAAATTGGCAAGAATGATTGCTTACCTTCTCTTAGTCTCTTTCTGCCCTTAGGTTTTTCCATGTTCCCACATTTCTTCAGAGTGAAATACTTTCTGACTCTGCCATCAGGGACACTGAAGGCATGGATGGAGTGTGAGGGTAAAGATAGGAGAAAGGAAGCCAAAACAACTCATCCTGAGTTTCATCATTCCACCCAAGGAGAACTCCACCCGGTTTGGCTCTGTTCCCTGCCTGGAGAGTTACGGTGAGGATTTTCAAAATATATCTGGAGGTATATTTACAGCAAAATATACTGAATCAATTGCTAATTATGAATTTTGCTCACTTCATATTGTTTCCAGGCCTTTGCCCTGGTGAACGTCCTCTCAGTGTTTCAAGGAAATGCCACACTTTTGAAAGTTCAGCCATGTTTCACTTTCAACATTTGCTTTGTCATTGAGTAAATTACGATATAGGAAGGAATTTATTTCTGGATTTTCTATTCTGTTCCATTGATCTATGTGTCTGTTTTTATGCCAATACCATGCTCTTTTGATTACTATGGTCTTGTAGTACAATGTAGTTTGGTATCAGGTAGCATGATACTTCTAGCTTTGTTCTTTCTTCTCATGATTGCCATGGCTATTCAAGATCCTTTTAGTTTCATATAAATCTTAGGATTATTTGTTCTAGTTCTTTGAAAAATGCCGTTGGTATTTTGATAGGGATTGCATTGAATCTATAGATTTCTTTGGGTAGTATGGATATTTTAACTATACTAATTCTTCCTATCCATGAGAATCATATATGTTTCCATTTATTTGTATCTTCTTTAATTTCTCTCTTCTATATTCTATAATTTTCTGAGTACAGGTGTTTTACTTCCTTGGATAAATTTATACCTAGGTATTATTTTTGGGGGGTGGTGCAATTGTAAATGGAATTGTTTTCTTTATTTCTCTTTCTGCTACTTCATTATTGTTGTATAAAAATGTAACTGATTTCTAAATATTAATGTTATATCTTGCTACTTTTCTAAATTCATTCATAAGTCCCAATAGATTTTGGGGGAATCTTTGGTGTTTTCTATATACAGTATTATGTCATCAGCAAATAATGTCAGTTTTACTTCTTTTTTTCCCATTAGGATGAATTTTATTTTCTTTATTTCTCTGATTGCTGTGGCTAGGCCTTCCAGTAATAGGTTGAATAAAAGTAATAAAAGGAGGGCATCTTTATCTGGTTCCTGATATTACGGAGAATGCTTTTAGCTTTTCCTTATTGAGTATGAATTTCCCTATTGAAGTATGAGTTTCTCACATATATAGCCTTTATTATGTTGGGATACATTCCCTCTATTCCCACTTTTCTGAGAATCATCATAAATGAATGCTGGATTTTGTCAAATACTTTTTCTGCATCTATTAATATGATCATATGATTTTTATTTTTCATTTTGCTTATGGGGTGTATCAGGTTAACTGATTTGCAGATATTGAACTAGCCCTGCATACCAGGAATGAATCCCACTTAATCATAGTTTATGATTTTTTAAAATATATTGCTGAATTCTATTTCTTAATATTTTGTCTAGGATTTCTGTATCTATGTTCATTAAGGATTTTGGCATATAGCATTATTTTCCTTTTCTTCTTCTTCTTTTATTTTTTTTTGTAATGTCTTTGTCTGGTTTTGAAATTAGGGTTATGATGTGCCTTATAAAATGAGCTTGGGAGCCTTCCCTCCTCTTGGAATTTTTGGAATAGTGTGAAGAATATAGGTGTTAATATTTTTTTGAATGTCTAGTAAAATTCACCTGTGAAGCTATCTGGTCAAGGACATTTGTTTGTTGGAAGCTTGTTGATTACTGATTCAATTTTGTTGGTAGTATTGGTCTGTTGAGATTTTCTGTTTCTTCTTGTTTCAGCCTTGGAAGATTGTATGCTTCTAGGAATTTATTCATTTCTTCCAGATCACCCTATTTGTTAATGTATACTTGAGTGTAGTATTTTCTTATAATTTTTTTGTTTGTATTTTTGTGGTGTCTGTTTTCACTTCTCCTTTTTCATTTTTGATTTTATTTATTTGGGTCCTCTTTCTTTTTTTCTTGATAAGTCTGGTTAAAAGTTTGTAAATTTTCTTTACTTTTCAAAGAAAACAGCTGTTGGTTTTATTGATCTTTTGTATTGTTTTTTTAAGTGTCCATTTTATTTATTTATGCTCTGATCTTTATCATTTTCTTCTTTGTACTCACTTTAGGCTTTATTTGTTGGTGTTGCTTTTTTTTCTTCAGTTCCCTTAGGTATAAAATTAGACTGTTTATTTGAGACTTCTCTTGTTTCTTTAGGTAGACCTGCATTGCTTTGAATTTCCCTCTTAGGACTGCTTTCACTGTGTTTGGGTCATTGTGTTTTCATTTTCATTTGTCTCAAGGTATCTTTTGATTTCTTCCTTGATCCCATTACTGATTCATTCATTACTTAGTAAGATGTTATTTAAACTCCATGTATTTGTGTTTTTTAGGTTTTTTCTTGTAATTGATTTCTAATTTCATACCATTGTTATCAAAGAAGACTCTTGATATGATTTCAATCTTCTTAAACTTATTGAGACTTGTTTTAGCACCTAACATGTGATCTATCTTGGAAAATGTTCTATGTGCACTTGAAAATAACATATATTCTGCTCTTCATCTGGTATAGTGTGTCCTTTAAGGTGGCTGCTTCCATGTTGATTTTCTGTCTGGAAGATCTGTCCATTGCTGTCTCAGTCCATTTTAAATTATGTTGTTTGTTTTTCCATATTGAGTTATGTGAGTTCTTCATAAATTTTATTCATTTTTATTATTCAATAATTGTTTTGTTCATTAATTAGAGTTGATATACAATATTACATTAGTTTCAGATGTACAACATAGTGATTAGACATTTGTATAACTTATGAGGTGATCACCCCAATAAATCTAATACCCAACTGACACCATACATATTTATTACAATATTATTGACTATATTTTTATGGTATAGTTTATATCCCCATTACTATTTTATAACTAACAACCTGTACTTGTTAATCCTTTCATACTTTTTATCTTCCCCTCCAATCCCTTTTTCTCTGTATTTATGAGTTTGTCTTTGTTTTGTTTGTTTATTTTGTGCTTTAGATTCCACATATAAGTGAAATCATATGGCATTTGTCTTTCTCTGACTGACTTATTCCACTCAGCACATTACCATCTGTGTCAATCCATAATGTTGCAGATGGCAAGAATTTGTTCTTTGTTATGGTTAAGTAATATTTCATTGTATATATGTACAACATCTTCCTTAACAATTCATCAATTGATGGACACCTAGATTGCCTCCATATCTTGGCTATTGCAAATAATGCTGCAATGAACATATAGATGCACATGTCCTTTTGAAGTACTATTTTGTCTTTTCTCATATAAACACACAGAAGTGAAATTACTAAGTTCTGCTTTATCTCTTTTTATGGACTTTGTTTAAAAGTCTATTTTGTCTGTTATAACTATTGCTACTCCAGAATTTTTTAATTTCCATTTTTTAAATTCATTTTTATTGTTAGACTTATCAGGGTGACATCTGTTAGCAAGGATTACATAGGTTTCAGGCATACAGTTCTACAGTGCATTGTCAACTTGTTGTATAATAAGTTCACCACCTAATGTGACTTCTCTTTCCATCACCTTATATTTAGCTTTCCATCCTTTTACTTTTATTCTGTGTTATTTTCAATCTGAAGTGAGTCTCTTGTAGGCAGTCAGCATATGTAAGGGGCTTGTTTTATTATCCACTCAGCCACCCTATGTCTTTTGATTAGTGCAATTAATCTATTTACATTTAAAGTAATTATTGATAGATATGTAATTATTGCCATTTTGTTATTCTTATTTTTAATTTTTAAAAGGAATTCCCTTTAACATATCTTGTAATACTAGTTTGGTGATAATGAACTCCTTTAGCCTTTTCTTATCTGGCATGCTCTTTCTCTGCTCTTTGATTCTAAATGATAGCTTTGCTGGTTAGAATAATCTTGTTCATAGGTCCTTGCTTTTTATAATATTGAATCTTTTGTGGCAATCCCTTCTAGCCTGCAAAGTTTCTGTTGAGACATCAGCTAACAATCTTATGGGAGCTCCCTTCTAGGTAACTAATGACTTTTCTCTTGCTGCTTTTAAGATCTTCTCTTTGTCTTTAAGCTTTGCCATTTTAATTACAATGTGTCTTGGTGTGGGACCCTTTGGGTTCATCTTGTTTGGGACTCTCTGTGCTTCCTGGGTTTGTATATGTATTTCCTTCACCAGGTCAGGGAAATTTTCAGTCATTATTTCTTCAGACAGGTTTTCAATTCCTTACTCTCTCTCTTTTCCATCTGGTACAGCAAATGATACTAATGTTGTTTTGCTTCATGTTGTCCCAGAGGTTCCTTAAACTATCCTCCATTTTTTGGATTCTTTTATTCTTTTTTCAATTTTTCTGTTTTTATTGTGTATTTTATGTTATGTTATCTTCCAAATCACTGATTATTCTCTGCTTCATCTAATATACTATTGATTCCTTCTAATGAATTATTTATTTCAGTTATTCTTCATATATGACTGGTTCTTTTTTTATTATTTCTATATCCATTTTTATGTTTCCTATATCTTTGTTAAAGTTGTCACTGAGTTTACCTTCTCTTCTTCTAAATTCATTGAACATCCTTATAACCAGTGTTTTGAACTCTGCATCCAGAAAATTGCTTATCTCCATTTTGTTTAGTTCTTTTTTTCTAGAGCTTTGTTCTACCTTTCATTTGGGACATATTTTTTGTCTTCCTATTTCAGCTCCCTCTCTGTTTTTGTTTTTATGTATAGGTAGAGCTACTATTTCTCCTGGTTTTAGTAGAGTGGCCTTATGTAGTAGGTGTCTTGTTCAGCTAAGTGGTGCAGTCATCCTGGTTATCTGAGCTAGGTGCCTTGGGTATATCCCTTGCTTTCTGTTTGCATGTCAGTGGGTGGGATAGACCCTCAGGTTAATTTGTTGTGGAAGACTGGCTCTGACTACAGTGGAGGAGCTGTTGTGCAGAAGCTGATTCTACAAAACAGGATTCACTTTAGCGGGGATATGATGCCTGTGCAGTCTGCTTTTTGGTTGTGTCACCTGGGTGGTACTCTGTCTGAGTACATAGGTAGCCATTAGGCATTTTGGTCCAGGACCTCGTGTGAGGGTCCTTGATGCAGGCCAAGTTCAGCCACAGTTTGAGCTCTTCTTAGGGCCACCTGGCATGAGACACAAAGCAATTCCCATATGGCAGCCACTTGCTCAAGACTTGGAAGAGGCCAAGCTGCTGAGATCAGCTGTCATTAGGGCTGGGCTTGGGGATTGCTCAGAAAGAGGTACAAGTTTTGGCAAGGCCAGATTATGCTTATTTGGGTTTTTGAAACTTTGAGAGATTTTAGGAAAGTCCACAGTGTAAGCCAAGGCAGGATGTTTGTATGGAAAAATCATTGGAAGTCACTTGGGAGGGGCCTACAAATTAGGTGTAATGGGGAGGGATTCTCAGACAGTCACCACGACAAGGTAAATAATGTTAACCAGATTGATAGAGACTCAGATATGATGATTGTCTGTATCTGCACGCTGGGAGGGGAAAAGGCTCAACAAAGAAATAATGGATTCTGCCAGCACTTTTGTCTGGGAGAAAGCTGACGCTCCAGCCCCTATGCTGAAACCAGACAATTAATTTCCTTCCCGTCTGTCTTTTGCACCTTTCGAGATGCTGCCCCAGAACCGGCGCACAGAATGAGTGAGTCTGTCAGTGAGTAAGTTTATATGTGGGCTCTTTAAGAAGAAAGCCTAGGACTCCAGCTGTCTTTCATCTCATTGAACCACAATCTCTGCTGGTTTTCACAGTCAGACATTGTGAAGACTTCTCTTGTGGGCACTGGAACCCTGGTCTGGGGAGCCTGGTGTGGGGCTGGGGACCTTTGCTTCTCAGAGGGTATTCCATAGCTGATATACCCCTCTTGGTTTTTAACTGCCACATACTTTGTGTTGTGCCTACCATATTGGCCTCTTTGCTCCTCCTACAAGTTTCAAGGTGGCTTCTTTTGTACATCCTTAAGTATAGGACTTTGGTTCAGCTAGACTTCAGGCAATTCTCAATGATGGTTGGTCTATAGTTTAATTGTAATTTTGATATGGTCGTGAGAAAAGGCAAGCACAGCATTTACCTACTCTATAATCTTGACCAGATATGTCAGTTCTTTATATATTTTAGATATTAGCCTATTATCACAAGTATCATTTGCACATATCTTCTTCCATTCAGTTGGTTGCCTTTTCATTTTGTTGATGGTTTTCTTTGCTTTTTAGTTTGATGTAGTTGCATTTGTTCATTATTGCTTTTGTTTCCTTTGCTTTTGGAGTGAAATCCACAAAAACTTTGCTAAGACAGATGTGAAATATCTTACTGCATAAGTTTTCTTCTAGAAATTTTATGGTTGCAGGTCTTATGTTCAAGTCTTTAATTCATTTTGAGTTAATTTTTGAGTGGTGTGAGATAGTGGTCTCATTTTATCTTTTGCATATGGCTGTCCAGTTTTGCCAATATCATGTATTGAAGAGACTATTCTTTTCCCACTGTATGTCCTTAGCTCTTTTGTTGTACATTAATTGTCCATGTAGGTGTACATCATTTAATTCTGGGCTCTCTGTTCTGTTACATTGATTTCTATGTCTATTTTATGTTTATGTTAGCACCATACTATTTTGTTTAGTACAGCTTTGTAACATAGTTTGAAATCAAGGCATGTGTGACAGCTCAAGGTTTATTCTTCTTTTACAAGATTGCTTTGGCTATTTGAGATCTTTTGTGGTTCCATACAAACTTTAGAAATATTTGTCCTAGTTCTGTGAAAAATGTCTGAAATTTTGATAAGAATTGCACTAAATCTATATATTGCTTTGGGTAGTATGGACATTTTAACAATAGTATTTTTTCCAATTAATGAACATGAAGTATCTTTTCATTTTCTTGAGTCTTCTCCAATTTTTTTTTTATGTCTAATAGTTTTCAGTGTAAAAGTCTTTCATTCCTTTGGTTAAATTTATTAATTTTTTGCTGCAATTGTAAATGGGATTAATTTCTTCTTTTTCTGATAGTTCATTATTAGTATATAGAAACACCATCGTTTCTGTATATTAATTTTGTATCCTGCAACCTTTCTGAATTCATTCATTAGTTTTTTTTTTATTTTGTTTATTTATTTTTTATTTTTTATTTTTTATTTTTGCTTTTTGGTATGTGGGTAGCTCCCTGACTGGGAATCGAACCCAGGCCGCAGTGCTGACAGCGCCAACGTCGAAGACTTAAGCCACTACACCATCAGGGAACACCCCTCATTTATTAGTTTTAACAGTTATTTATTTTTATTTTTGTGGAGCCTTTAGAGTTTTCTATATATACTATCATGTCATGTACAAATAGTGACAGTTTTACTTCTTCCTTTTCAATTTTAATACATTTTATTTTTTATTCTTGCCTAACTGCCATGGCCAGGACTTCCAATACTATTTGGAATAAAAGTGGTGAGAGTGGGCACCCTTGTCTTGTACTTGATGTTAAGGAAGGAGCTTTTAGCTTTCACACATTGACTGTTAAGTTAGCTGTGAGTTTGTCATATATGGCCTGTGTTATGTTGAGGTATGGTCCCTCCAAACTCACTTTGTTGAGAATCTTTATCAAACATGGACATTGGACTTTGTCAAATGATTTTTCTGCATCTATTTAAATGCTCATATGATTTTTATTTATCATTTTGTTAATGTGGGTACTTTAAAAAAGTCTATGTACTCTTACTTCCTGAGTCTAAAGCTATCATTACATCATCTCTTACCAGGATTACCTGAATTACTACAAACAGTTCTACTATTTTAAAGGGTCTGTTTAAATGCCATCTTTTAATGAAGTATTTTCTTATCAATAAATCTAATCAAAAATGGTGTCTCTCATTATTGAGAATCTTCTAAATCCCTACAACACTTTCATTCATTCAATAAGAATTTCTTGTGTTCCAACTATGATACCAGGCAGTGTGCTGGATGTTGAAGATACTGTGGTGAGTGAGATCCCCGATGGAGCTTACAGTATAGTCAGAAATGTAAGCAAATGAGCAGAGAATAATAAATAGTGATCTGTAGAGCATGAAGGAGGAATAGAGAAATGAGGATGAAGAGGTAGATAGGTCAGGTCATATAGGATCTTTTCAGCTATTCATTCAACATATAGTAATGTAGAATTTACTCTGTGCCAGCCAAGGTTCTGGACACTACAAATACAGTTATACAAAATGTATAAAACTCCGTCCTCATGTAGTTTATATTCTAGTGGCAGTTGACAACTGATGGACAAACAAAATAATAATACAAAGAAAAAAAAGAGTAACTTCACACTGGAAGAGACTGGCAGATACCACCTTAACCAAGTGATCAAAGTGAACATAATCAGTTTCAGATTACATTGAAATCATGGGACCCTGACAGGATGCAATGAAAAGTTCAAAGCATCACTTATGTAATAATTGTGCCAAAAATACATAATCTGAATCTAATCATTAGACAAACTCAAATGGAGGACACCTGTTACTGGCCTTTAATACTCAAACATATCCAATTTTTTATTTAACTGAATTTTCAAAACTTGCAGAATAATTGTGACAAATAGATAGACAAGTAGTTAGTAGCTATAATAGATAAAAACTCATACAAATAGAGATAAAGAACTTGAAATTTTAAGAGAGAATCAATTGCTTTGTACTCATTTGAGGAATTTTATTTCTCCAATAAATCAGGCTAATAAAAGCCTGGTTCCTGCATAGAGCTCAGTAATTTTGCTTCATTGCACTTTTTCCTTCACAACTGTTATTAAGAAAATATTTGTATGCCTTTGTATTGACTGTCTGTCTCCCATATAGGACTGTAAGTTTCAAAGGAGGCAGTGATTGTGTATGCATGTGTGTGTGTGTGTGTGTGTGTGTGTGTGTGTGTACCTGTTTTTTGTACATTGCTGTTCTCAGTGTTTATTAAAACGCCTGGTGTATAGATCTCTGTCCATAAATATTGCTTGATTAAATTAATGCTGAAGGAAGAATGAGAAAGAGAGAGAGCCAATCCTATAAGTTGTTTTTAAAAATATGGTTTTGCATGTTGGATACTGTGGGGCAGCCACAAGCCAGCTCAGAACTAATGTGGATAACAGTTCAATTAGCCATCTGCTTTTGACTCAGGTTCTAAGACAAGAATACTTCTACCTGTCTGTGAAACTGTGAAAAACTGGAAACTCCCAGCAGAAACTTTCAGAATGTTTCCACCTAGTGCATGGAGAAGTTGTTGGCCTGCCAACAGGAGATCCAGCCTGAGAACTTGGCAGCCTCAAAACTTCACCCAGACCTAATACACATTCAGAATAGTCCACCATAGAAGTTGTCTTTGCCCTGAAGCTTCTGGCATGGATCCAGGGTCACTGTGACATAGTGCACCAAGGCCCAGATGTAGAGGGGGCAATTGCCCAACAGAATGTGTGTTTGGACTTCCCACAGTGGTAAGCTCTCACCTAAATCTACCTTTCTTATCTGACCTTCAGACAGCAGGTCTGGCTCTGATCCTTTTCTAAATAGTCATGAGCTAAGAAGGAAGAGCATCCCAGGCATAGAGGAAAGTTTAAGAAAAGGCATAAAACAATAATACACATTGGGATCCCATAAGTACTTTGATACGACCAAAGCTGTGGGGAGGAGGTGTGGCAAACCAAAAGATGGGGTTCAAATTGCAAAAGACCACCTCTTGAATGCCTCACTAATGACACCGAACTTTACCCTGTAGACAATGAACACTGGCCGAAGAGTTTCATGCTGTGATATTTTCACTATGAATACCCGGTAGAGAATGATTTGGAGTGAGAGACAAACCACACAAGAAGCTTTTAAAATAGTCCAGATAAAGTATAACAAAGACTCAATTTAGGGTAAAGGTAAGAAGTACAAAGAGAAAGGATCAATTAAGAGAGGCAGATCTTGTAGTTTAGATGTGAGGGGTGAGCAGGTTGGAAAAATCTAGGCTAATGGTACTTTCATTGAGGTAGGCAATATAGGCAATAAGTGAGATTCCTTTTGACATGCTAAATTTGAGGTGCCTGTAGACGATCTAGAGCTCAGAAAGAAGCCAAGACTGGAGATACAGATTTCGAAATTATTAACATATAACAAGCCAAGTGTTCTCTGTAGCATGAGAACAGAAAGCCAAGGAGAGAACCTGGGAAATTACCAATAATTAAAAATGGCCAGAGAAAGAAGAGAGAGCAATGAGGACTCAGAAGTAGTGATCATTGAAGTTGTAGAAAACAGTGGAGGTTATATCTCTTAAATAACAAAAGATCAGAATTTTGAGATATGGGGAGTAGTCAAATATAAAAGTCAAGTAGGGTGAGGGTTGAAAAAATTTGACAATATATTAATTAGGAGGCTCTTGGCCCCCTTTCTTAGGGATGTTCTAGGGAAGGTGTGAGGGCAAAAGACTAACACTATTAAGATTCTGAAGGAGATTTCTGTATCCTAAGACATTTGTTCATAAGTATGTAAGTCTTCAGAATTCCATGGGCAATATGTGTTTTTTTCAAAAGTGTTACTTTCTATTTTGAAAAATAAATGCAGAAAGTAGAAAAGGGATGGTTCTGTCTTGGTCAAAAAAAGGTCAAATTTTTCATGGCAACATAAGGGATGACCTAGAACCTAAGACATCATGGCTCAATGTTTGGTTCTGATTCAGCAATGTGGTGTGATCCAGTGGGAATGCTACCTGTGAATGGCTGTGCTAGTGTATGAATACACATTATAGAGTATTTGCTCACAATGAGTGATTAGAATATGGTCTTTGTTAAGTTCAAACTGTGATCCAGGAAGAAAGATATTGGTTAAAGCCAGAGAAATGGTTCTGAGCATCAGGTCCAAAGGACAAGTATAACCATAATCAGTGACAGGATGAGATGAGAAGCTGAAAGAATCAGAAATAAGTGGAAAATGGCTAGTATAGGAAGTTCAAAATTACAAATGAACAATTTAGGGAGCTAGAGGCTTGCTTTTGGTTGTTTCTACTTATGTATAACAGTATGAACTGGTAGGCTCCATGGCTGCTAGGAGCTGTACAGTCTTGTCCAGTGAGACTGATAAGAAAAGTCTCTTTAGAGCTCCTGCCCTAGTTAGAATCCCTAAGTGAATATTCAGTCTGGTGTCTGAGGAAGCATGACTGGACATGGTAGTGAGAGCTGGACTGTTGGTCTATCTAGAGTCCCAAAGCTATTCCAAGAAGAAGGTATCATTTCTGAGAAGGGCTTTCTTCAGGCAAAAGGCCAAAACCTGCTCACAACTTGGCCTAATTATCTGTTAATGTTATGGGTTGATTTGTGTTCCCAAAAACATATGTTAAAGTCCTAACCTCCAGTATCTCAGAATGTATCTCAGACCTCATTTGAAAATAGGGTTGTTGTAGATGTAATCAAGTTAAGATGATGCCATAGTGGAGTAGGGCGGACCCTTAATTTAATATGACTGTTGTTCTTTTAAGAAGAGAAGAGACCCGGAGAGATGTATAGGGATGATGCCATGTGATGACCAAGGCAGACATTATTCCATGTAGCTTTACTCCAAGGAATAGCAAGGATTGGTAGGAAGAGCCAAGGAAGAATTCTTCCCAGAGTCTGAGAGAGCATAGCCCTGCTGATACTTTGATATTAGAATTCTGGCTTCCAGAACTAAGAGAGAATCAATTTCTGTTTTAAACCACGTGAGCATTTGTTATAGCAGCCCTCAGAAGCAAATAGTTAGCAAGTATGAAAGAGTATATTTGCACCAGAGAAAAACTTCCAGTTAAGAAAATGAGCCCTCACAAGAAGGATTACCGTAAAGATCCCATTTAGACTGAAACCTCCTGCTACTTGATAGAACAATTAAGTGGTGAAAGTCTTAGTGCCATTCCAAGGAATTTAGATAATTTGTTCTTGAAGATTTAAGCTACTTTGGTCCATAATTCCTGAAGTTTGAACTGGAAATCAATGTTTATGTCTTTATTTTTAAAAGTTTATTTTTCCCAAATCAAATTCAGATTTTTAGTCAAGGTATTATCCTGGTAGGGATAATAAATAGCAACAACCACAAAATATGTAGGAGGAAACAAACTTTTCTGGGAGGGCACGCATGGCTTTTTAATATGCCTTTCTTTTTCTTCAATATACTTTATTTTTAGAGCAGTTTTAGGTTTATAGAAAAATTGAGCAGAAAGTACAAAGAGTTCCCATGTACTCTTTCCACTTCTCCACCCCTCACCCCTCACAGTTTCTCCTATTATTGACATTTTGCATTAATGTGGTACATTTGTTACAATTGATGAATCAGTACTGATAAATTATTATTAATGAAAGTCTATAGTTTAATGCAACTCTGTGTTGCATAGTTCTATGGAATTTGACAAATGGGTTATATCATATGTCCACCATTACAGTATCATATTAAATGATATCACTGCTCTAAAACTTCCTTGTGCACCATCTACTCATCCCTTACTCCCCCAGAACCCCTAACAACCACTAATCTTTTTACTTTCTCTATAGTTTTTCTTTTTCCAGAATGTCTTACTATTGAAATCATACAGTGTATAACCTTTTTCAGACTGGCTTTTTTCACTTAGCAAAACGTGGTTAAGGTTTACCAATGTCTTTTGTAGTTTGATAACCCATTTCTTTTCAGTGCTGAATAATATTCTACTGTTTGGATGTACCACAGCATATTTACCTGTTTACCTGAACATCTTAATTACTTTCAGGTTGTGGAAGTTATAAATAAAGCTGCTGTAAACATTCATGTGCAGGTATTGTGCAGATGTAATTTTTGAACTCTTTGGGACAATTACCAAGGAACATAATTGCTAGATGGTACAGTAAGTGTATGTTTAGTTTTGTAAAAAATAGTAAACTGTCTTTCAAAGTGGCAATAGCATTTTGCATTCCCATTAGCACTGAATAGAAGTTCCTACTGCTCCACATTCCTGTCAGCATTTGGTGTTGTCATTTCATTTATTTATTTATTTATTTATTTATGATTTTTTTTTTTTACCTTTAGCCATTTTCATAATAGGTGTAGAGTGGTATCTCATTGTTGTTTTTGGAAATATTAATAAAACTTTTCAAGAATAAGTAACTTAAGATTAAAGCTAGAAAATGGACCCTCTAACATTATAAAGGAGATTTCTACACACCAAGCCATTCTTTCATAAATACAGAAAAACTTCAGAATTCCATGGGTAAGTGAACCTTTATTTCAAAAATCAACCTTCAATTTGAAAATAAATGCAGAATATGTTTCTATTGAAGAAAGAATCGTTCCTGAATTGTTGTTGAGTTTGTGAGCATCTCAGAGATCAAGTGATTACTCTGGTATATCTTTGCTAAGTCTAGGGAAACCATTTTATTTTTAGCAACCCTCTCAACAGACCTACAGCCTTCCACAACTCCAAGAAACAATTACCTGCAGTCTCCTCTTTCCCTGTCTCTGTCCATTTTTAAAAATTTACATTGCTCATACTGAACTTCATCCCAATAATACAATATTATTCAGCCTTATCTGCCTCATCTTAAAGATATGATCTTCCTAAACCCCTGTTTGACTTTTAGGAATGTGTTTTTCAATGTGTGATATAAATTGATTTGAGCCCAAGGTATTCTCTCACTAGCCTGGAAGAGGACAATTCTACTTTGTTGGACCAAAGTGTCAATAAATGTGTGCTTACTTCCACATGGCTTCTAGTTTCAAACACAAAAGGCCATTTCTGAGGTTCAAGAAGACCAATACTTTTTAATGTAACTGAATAAAATGTTAGAGGTGGATTATTTTATTTTCTTCATGTCCATTCATGTATTAGTCTCAGGGAGAATCACTAGAATGTAATGGTTACAAATATGGACTCTGAAGCCCTATTACTTGAGTTTAAATTCCAGCTCTATTGCTTCTCACCTATGTGACCTTAAGCTATTTAACTTCTCCATGCTTCAATTTCCTCACCTCTAAAACAGTGGTAACAATAGTGCCACTTTATAGGATTGTTGCGAGATTTAAATGAATTAATATATACATAGCACACATAAGCTCATAGAAAATGTCTTGCAAAGATAAGTGATTCCTATTAGTGAATATTATATGATTAATTTTATTACCTACTAGGCATATAATGGTGCTGAACAAAACAGATACTTCCTCTGCCCTCATGGATCTTACAATCTAGTAGAGAAAATAGACATTAAACCATACATAAATAACTTTAAATTTAGACTTGTAATTAGTCCTACAAAGAGGCTTATGAGCATGCTTAATAGTAATATCTACTATATGATAACTAATCAGTCAAGACACCTGGACTGCAGCAGTAAAGTTTAACCAGTGGCATGAAGAATGAGTAAATTAACCTGAGGAAGAGGGCTAAGAGAAAGTGGAGGAGGGTGAGTAAAGACAAAATGCTTTGGTGGTCTCTGATAGGTCCAGGATGCTCAGCCTGATGGACAACATTCTTAAAAGGAATTGAGGCTGCCTACGGGAAGGACTGCATGTACTCCACAATTAAGAGTCCTTGAGAATTCCAGTGTCTTGCCCTTTTGAAACAAATCCTCTAATTTTCTGGGATATGCAAGGTGAAATGGCACAGGCCAGGGGGAAATGACTGCTGAGGGGTTACATTTTGTTTATCAAGGTAGATTAAAGCATCCAGGAATATATTCTACAAGAAACAGTCATACCAAGAAATCACACAAAAGTAGCAAAATTGCCTTTGCAGCTGAATTTTTAAGCTGATTTTTGAATACTTAAGGAAATCCTATTTGCTGTACATATGTGATGGATTGAGTCAAGAGACCTCGAATGCCCAAATGTATTCCTGGCATGCACAATCTTAAATTAGAGAGACTAAATAAAGCTGTGGCCTGCCCATTGTGAAAGTTTGCCAACCATTGATATGGCTCATGTGAGACGTGGGGCCGTATCTGGACTGATTTTAGAACAGTCACAGGAACTTGCTTTTTTGATGAAATGTCTGACATCAACCCTAATTTTCAGTCATGTATCTCTTTCTCCAAAACATAAAGTAGTGGGGGCCCTCCAGGAGGGTAGGCTTCATCCCCAGTAGACTAAAGGGTTCCTTGTCTAAAGAATAAATGATTGATTCCTGGCCCCAAGCAGCCTGCCCCAAGTATTTTTCCCCCTCTGCATAGACCCATCATCTTCATGCCTTTTAGAGATGCCTTATTTTTTATTATTATTAAATTTGTTGGGGTAACATTGGTTAGTAAAATTACATAGGTTCCAGGTGTCTTTATCATCTACATTTTGTATTGTGTTCTCACCACCCAGAGTCATTTCCTTTTCTATTACCATGTATTTGAATCCCTATCCCTCCTTTTCCACTCACTCCCCTACTCTCCTCTGGCAACTACTAAACTATTGTCTGTGTCCAATAATTTTTTTTCTACTTTGATTGTTCATTTATTCTATTCTCTAGATTCCACATACAAGTGATATCATATGGTATTTGTCTTTCTCAGTCTGACTTATTTCGCTTAGTATGGTATCTTCTCGTTCCATCCATGTTGTTGCAAAAGGTAAGATTTTATTATTCTTTATGGCCAAGTAATACTCCATTATGTACATGTACCACAGTTTATTCATCCAATTATTTACTGATGGGCATTTAGGTTATTGTCACATCTTGGCTAGGGATGTGTGTGTGTGTGTGTGTGTGTGTGTGTGTGTGTGTATTTTTTTTTTTTGATTCCTTTGAATAAATACCCAGGAGTGGAATTGCTGGATCATAAGATAATTTCATTTTTAATTTTTTGAGAAACCTCTATACTGTTTTCCATAGTTGCTGGACGTATTTGCAGTCCAACCAACCGTGAAAAAGGATCCTCTTTTCTCCACATCCTCACCAACACTTGTTGGTTAATTTATTGATAATAGCCTTGTGACAGGAGTGAGGTTTGCATTTCTCAGACGATTAGTGATGTTGAACATCTTTATATGTATCTATTAACCACATGTATGTCCTCCTTGATGTCTATGTAGGTCTTCTGCCCATTTTGTAATTGGATTTTTTTATGTTGAGTTGTATGAGTTTGCTATAAATTTTGGATATTAACTATTGGATATCTCATTGGCGAATATTTTTCTCCCATTCTCTGGGATGTCTTTTGGTTTCCTTGATGGTTTCTTTTGCTGCAAAAAACTTTTTTCACTTTGATGTACTCCCATTTGTTTATTTTTTTCCATTTTTCACCTGCCCGAGAAAATTTATCATTGAAGGTATTGGTAAGGGTAATGTCTGAGAGGTTACTTCCCACTTTCTTCTAAGAGTTTTATGGTTTTAGGTCTTATATTATGTTTAGGTCTTTAGTTCATTTTGAGTTTGTTTTTTATATGGTGCAATAAAATGGTCCAATTTTATTTTTTTGCATGTATCTGTCCAGTTTTCCCAGTACCATTTGTTGAAAAGACTGTCTTTACCCCATTGTAAGTTCTTGCTTCCTTTATCATAGATTAATTGGCCCTATAGATATTGATTTATTTCTGAGGTCTCTATTCTGTTCCATTAATCTATGTGTTTGTTTTTATGCCAAATCCTTTCTGTTTTGATAACTGTGGCCTTGTAGTATCATTTGATGTCTGGTAGTGTGATTCCTCCAACTTGGTTCTTCTTTCTCAGGGTTACTATGGCTATTCCAGGTCTCTTAAGGTTCCATATACATTTTAAGATTATACGTTCTATTTCTGTAAAGAATATCATTGGTATTTTGATGGGAATTGCATTGTATCTATAGATTGTTTTAGGTAGTATGGACATTTTGATTATATTAATTTTTCTTATCCATGAGTATGGTGCATGTTTCCATCTATTTGTGTCTTCTTTTACTTCTTTCTTCAGTGTCATAATTTTCTGAGTACAGGTCTTTTACTTCCTTGGTTAAATTTGATCCTAGGTATCTTATTTTATCTTATTTTTGATGCAATTCTAAATGGAATTGTTTTCTTAATTTCTCCTTCTGCTGTTTTGCTATTGGTATATAATAATGCAACTGATTTCTGGACATTGATTATATATCCTGCTACTTTATTAAATTTATTTATCAGTTCCAATAATCTTAGAGTCAAATTTTTGAGGTTCTCTTTATATACTTTAAAGTCATCTGCAAATAATGATAGTTTTACTTTAGAGATGTCTTTTGATTTTTGAGGAGCATGTGCAGCTTTCTTTTACTTTGGCTATTACTATTTCTTTTACTATTAGTAAACATGTCAGACTTCCCAGGCTCCACCAAGTCATACTCCACATCACCTTGTTTGGAAATATCACTATCTCATGGATTTCACTGTAGTTGCTCTCAAAGACCTAGCTGTATTCTGCCAATTGAGGACATCCATGACTTGTTGAATATTTCACCTGCACACTGACTCTAGGATTGGTATTTGAGGAAGCCAGAATTGAAGGGCAAATAAGGAAGAATGTACTATGTTCCATGCTTCTAAGCTGAAATCTTGGCACAATCAGTTGGATACATACTATTTGGTTGGCTTTTTTTCAGCAGCACAATGTGTGCCCCAACTTCCATGCCCCCTCTCTTAGAAGAGTTTAATAGTACCTTCACAAACCTGAATTGTCTTTGCAAGGGTAGCATAATTTTTCAAGGAATAGAAAGAAAAAATTATCTCCTTTCCTTCAAATCTGAAAAAGAAAACTATAGGCCAATATCCCTGATGAACATTAATATAAGTATTCTCAACAAGGTATTAGCAAAATAAATTCAGTAGCACATTAAAAGGATCATACTCTATGCTCAAGTTGGATTTATCCCTAGGATGCAAGGATTGCTTAACATACACAAATCAAGAAATTATACTACATCAATAAGATGAAAAATGAAAATCATCTGATCATCTCAAAATATGCATAAAAAGCATTTGACAAAATGTATCATTCTTTCATGATAAAAACTCTCACCAAATTGGGTATAAAAGGATCATAACAACTCATATAAGCCCATACATGACAAGGCCACAGCTGACCTCATAAGCAATGGTGAAAGGTTAAAAGCTTTTCCTGTAATATCAGGAACAAAGAGGATATTTAGTTTCATCACTTCTAATCAAAATAGTATTGGAAGTCCCTAACAGAGAAATCAGGTAAAAAATAAGACACCCAAATTAGAATGGAAGAAGTAAAATTGTCACTATTTGCAGAGAGAGAGAGAGAGAGTCTTAAAGAGTCCACCAAAAACTATTAGAACTAATCAATGAATTCACTAAAGTTAAAGAATACAAAATCAACATATTGAAAGCAGTTGTATTTCTATATACTAACGATAAAATATCTGAAAAACAAAAAAATTTACATTCACAATGGCATCGAAAACAATAAAATACTGATTCTGGACAAGAGGACAGAGCAGGTAAATGCTGTGGTTGACCCCTCATGATCACATCAAAATTATAAATAAACTACAGAAAAACTGTCATTGAGAATCACCTGAAGTCTCACTGAACTTAAGTCCTACAACTAATAACATACAGAAGAAGCCACTTTGAGACAGATAGGCAGGGCAGAAACATGAAATGGGCTAGTCCCACACTTGAGTGTGACGGTTCAAAATCATGAGGGGTATCTTGGCTGCAAAGGTCCCTCCTGAGGAGCAAGAGGAACCCAGCCCTAAACCAGGTTTCCCAGCCCAGCGTTCTGGTGCCAGGGAAAGAATTCTCCATAACTTCTGGCTGTGAAAACCAGTAGAGATTGTGGCTGAGTAACACAGTTCAGCTACAGTCTTAGATGATCCTCTTAAAGGGTCCATGCATGAACTTACTCGCTGACAGATTCACTTGCTCTGAGCTCCAGCTCTGGAGTTGCAGCTTGAAATGCACCAAGAACATATGAAGAGGAACTGAATTGTTTGGCTTCAGGGTGAGGGCTGGTGGGGCAACTTTTTTTCAGAGAGAAATGCTGATAAAATCAATTTCTCTTCTGACCCTTCCTCTGTCCTGAGATGCAGATGCAAGTGACCAACATACCTGAGGCTCCATCAAGCTTGCTAAAACTGTTAGTTCACCCTGCCCTGGTGATTCCAAGATCCCTGCCCCACTCAACTTTTGGGCACACCCAAGCCACTTTTAGTGGCTTTTCCATACAACCGACCTGTCCTGGAACATGCTGGGGACTTTCCTAAAGGTTCACAAAACTCAAGTAAACAGCATCTGGCTTTGGCATATCCCATACTTTGTGCAAGAAAGCCCCAAGCCTAACACTAGTGGCAGTAAGTCTTGGTTCATAATTTGGCCCCTAGAAGTATCTCAAAGCCAGGCATGGATGACAGCAATCTGGGGATTGCCTTGTGGTCTATGCCAAGTGGCCCAGAGCATGGCACAAACTATGGATAAACTTGGCTTGGGATAGGGCCCCTCCCAGGAGGCCCTGGGCCTGGGATGCCCAGTGGCCAGCTTCACACCAATCTGTAGCATCACCTGGCTACCTCCAAGAATGGCACATCCAATGGATAAACTGGGCCAGCACCAGAGCCCTGGTAAAGTGAATCCTGCTCTGTAGGGTCAGATTTTACACAACAGTTCCTCTACTATAGCCACAGCCACTCTTCAAAAACAATCACTCTGATGGTCAATCCCTCTTACTGACATGCCAACATCAATTAAGGCTCAACTACAGAAAAGGGGCATACAAAATCCACACAGGAAACATACCTGGGACACCTGGCTCAGGTGACCAGTAAGATTGTTCCACTGGGCCTGAAAGGACACTTACTAAAAAATAACACTCTACTAAAATGGAAGACGTAGCAGCCCAACCTAACACTCTGAAACAAACACAGGGAGGGAGCCAAAATGGAGAAATAAAAAATGCAACCCCTGCAAAAAACAAAACAAAACAAAACAAAACAAACAAACTAAAAACAGAACAATGTTCCAGAAAAAAAAACAAACTACACAAAATGGAGACAAGCATTCTAACTGATGTACAGTGCACAAGACTTATTATAAAGATGCTCAATGATCTCAAGGAAAACTTTAGCAAAGAGATAGGAAACATAAAAATGGAAATAGAAAACTAAAAAGAAAATAGTCAGAAATAAAGAGTACAATAACTGAAATGAGGAATGCATTAGATGAAGTAGTGAATAGAATCTGCAATTTGAAAAATAAGGTATCAGAAAACAATCATCAAAACAGCAAAAATAAAAGAGAATAAAAAAAATGAGGATAGGGATTTCCCTGATGGTGTAGTGGCTTAAGGCTTTGGCATTGGTGCTGTCAGTGTTGCGGCCTGGGTTCGATTCCCAGTCAGGGAGCACCCACATACCAAAAAGAAAAAAAAATGAGGATAGTTTAAGGAACCTCTGGAACAAGCATAGCCACATTTACATCATAGGGGTATCAGAAGAAGAGAGAGAGAAAGGAATTGAAAACTTATTTGAAGAAAGAATGACTGAAAATTTCCATAACCTAGAGAAGAAAATACATATACAAGATTAAGAAGTATACAGAGTCCCATGCAAGATGAACCCAAAGAGGCTCAAATCAAAACACACCATAATTTTAATGACAAAGGTTAAAAAGAAAAATAAATTCTTAAAATCAGCAAAGGAAAAGTAGTTAGTTACCTACAAGGAAGCTCCTATAAGATTGTCAGCTGATTTCTCAATAGAAATTTTGCTGGCCAGAAGAAATTGGCACAAAATATTCAATGTGATGTAAAGCAAGGACCTATAACCACACAAAGCTATCATTTATAATAAAAAATAGGTAAGAACTTCCCAGACAAGAAAAAGCTAAAAAGTTCATAACCACCAAACCAGTATAATAAGAAATGGTGGATAGAGGACCTTCTTCATGGTGAAAAAAATACGTGAATAGTAAAATGGCAATAACTATTTATCTATCAAAAATTACTTTCAATCCAAATTGATTAAATGCTCCAATCAAAGGACATAGGGTGGCTGAATTGGTAAGTAAATGAGACCTTTACATATGCTGCTTACAGGACACCCACTGCAGATCAAAATAAACATACAGACTAAAAATAAAAAGATGGAAAATGTATTTCATGATGATGGAAACAAACAAACAAACAAACAAAGTTGAGGTAACAATACTTGTAACAAACAAAACAGATTTTAAAACAAAAGGTATGACATGAGACAAGTAAATACTCACTTGTGAATATTTATCTGAAGAAACTCAAAACACTACTTGGAGGGAACATGTGCCTCTGTATATTCATTTCAACATTATTTACAATAACCAAGATATGGAGGCAGCCTCAGTGTCTGTCAATGGATGAATAGATAAAGAGGTAATGATACATACATACAATGGAATATTGTTTAACCATGGAAGAGAATGGTTTTTTGCCATCTGTGTCAGCATGGATAAATCTGGAAGGTATTGTGCTGAGTAGAGTATTTCAGACTGAGAAAGACACATGCAATGTGATTTTGCTTATATGTGGAATCTAAAGAAGAACAACAACAAAACAAATAAACAAACAATACAAAAACAAATTCATAGATACAGAGAACATTTTGATGGTTGCAAAATGGGAAGGGGAGTTGGGACGATGGGTGCAAAAGAGGAAAGGATTTAGAAATAAAAATTGGTTGTTACAAAGTAGTCATGGGAATATAGGGTATAACATGAGCAATATAGTCAATAATATTGTGACAGCATCATACCGTGCCAGATGATTGTTGCACTTAATCATGGTGATCACTTCTTTATGTACATAAATGTTGAATAACTATGAGATACACCTAAAACTAACATAATATTGTATGTTAACTACATTTTAATAAAAATTTAAACTAAAATAATAAAAATACTTAAGCAATAAATTTAACTAAGGATGTAAATGATCTGTCAATTACTAAAAACTACACGAAATTGAATAAAGAAATTGAAGATGACACAAATAAATAAAAATGTATACCATGTTTATGGATTAGGAGAATTAACACCATTAAAATGTTCATACTACCCAAAACCATCTATAAATTCAATGTAATTCCTATTGAAATCCCAATGGCATTTTTTTACAGATATAGAGAAGAAAATTCTGAAATTTATATGGCACTACAAAGGACGCCATATTATCAAAGTAATCCTGAGAAAGAAGAACAAACCAGGAGGCATAACAGTTATTTATTTCATACTGTATTTTAAAGATATAGTAATCAAAATTGTATGCTACTCACATAAAAATGGACAAATATACCAAGTTGAATCAAGAGCCCTGAAATAACGCCTTGCCTACAGTCACGTAGTGTTTGACAAGAGAGTCATGAATACTCAATGGGGAAAGGATAGTCTCTTCAATAAATGGTGTTGGGAAAATTTGATAATCACATGCAAAAAAATGAAATTGATCTCTCTTTTACACCATTCACAAAAAATAAACTCAAAATAGATTGAACATAAGAAGCTTCCAAGAAGAAAACAGAGGGGAAAAGCTCCTTGACATTGGTCTTTATAATGATTTTTTAAATGTGACACTGAAAGCACAAACAACAAGAGCAAAAATAAATAAGTACAACTAAATCAAATTAAGAAGATTTTGCATAGAAAAAAAAAAGAGCATCAACAAAATAAAAAGACGGCCCACTGAATGAAAGAAGATATTCACCAATGGTAGATCTTATGAGGGGTTAGTTAATATCCAATATTTATAAAGAACTCATACAACTCAACACCAAAAAAAAAAAAGTGCAAAAATGTCTGAATAGATATTTCTCCAAAGAGAACATATGGATGGTCAACAAACATATGATAATGTCACTAATCATCAGAGAGATACAAATTAAAACCACAATGAGATGTCACTTCACACTTGTTAAAATAGTTATCACTAATAAATCAAACAACAAGTGTTGGCAACTATTCAGAGAAAAGGGTAACCTCATATAGTGTTGGTGAGATTGCAAATTGATGCAGTCACTATAAAAAATAATGTGGGCATTCCTTGAAAAATTAAAAATAAAAATATCTTATGACCCAGCAATTTCACTTCTGCGTATTCATCCAAAAAAATCCAAAACACTAATTAAAAAAGATATATGCATCCATTAGTTCATGGCAGCATTATTTACCATATCCAAGATATGGAAGCAACCCAAGTGCCCAATGATAGATGATTGCATAAAGAAGATGTAGTACATATACCCAATGAAATATTACTTGGCCATAAAAAAAACAAAATCTTAACATTTATAACAACATGGATAGACCTAGAGAGTATTATGTTAAGTGAAATAAGTCAGACAAAGAAAGACAAATACCATATAATCTCACTTAATGTGGAATCTAAAGAACAAAAACAAACAAAACGGAAACAGACTCGTAGTTAGAGAATAAACTGATGGTTGCCAGATAAAAGAGGGGTTAGGATGCTGGGTGAAAAGGGTGAAGGAATTAATAAATAGAAATTGGCAGTTACAAAGTAACCATTGGGATGTAAAGTAAGAATATAGTTGATAAAACTAATAAAATAAAATAACTAACAGTCAAATTAAAAAAGAAAGACTAAAGCAAAATAGAATCTGTTGGGTCATGCAAGATCAGCTGGACTGTCCCTAGCTGAACACTGTATTAAAAGTCTTAAAGCGTGTTTAATCTTGAAACTAGACCTGTTAATCAATATGTAAATAAATACAATTCTTACAAAAATATATAGTCAATAATGTTAAAACTGTATAGTGCCAGGAGGCTACTCGACGAATTGGGGAAACACTTTGTAAATTATACAAATATCTAACCATTGTATTGTGCACTTGAAAATAATATAAAATAATACTGAATATCAACTGTGATTGAACAATAAAGCAAAAATATTTTAAAAGATTATGAAGCAATTTCAATGTTTAGCATATAAATGAAATAATAATGTGTGCTAATAAGAATTTTTTAAAAATATACGTAGCATATACACAAGGGATTATTGAGCCATTTCTGACAACATTGGATAGACTTTGAGGATATTATGCTAAATGAAATAAATGTGATATCACTTATACATAAAATTTTTAAAAGCCAAACTCACAGAAACACAATAGAATGTGGTTGTGAGGGACTGGTGGGGGGTAAAATGGAGAAATGTTGGTCAAATGGTGCAAAATTCCAGTTATAAGGTGAATAAATTCTGGGGATCTAATGTACAGCATAGTGTTTATAGTTAACAACACTATTATATACTTGAAAGTTGTTAAGAGAATGAATCTTAAATGTCCTCAATACACGAAAGAAATGGTAATTACATGAAGTTATGGAGTTCTTAAACTAAACCTACTGAGGTAATCATTTCACAATATATAAGTGTATCAAAATCACATTGCACAGATTAAACTTAAAAAAATTATATGTCAATTATTTCCCAATAAAACTGGAAAAAATAAAGGACCCCTGTAAAAAAACTGTTTATAACCCTAAGGAAATAAGGCACTAATGATGAAATGCCAGGAACTGGGGCCATAATTTTGGTTAGAATTTTTAACTTCTATTCTTCAAGTTGTACCGAGATCACCCTCTAGATTCTAGGGAATACAGGTGCATGGTGTTTTTTACTTTTGGTTTAGGTTTATTTAATTTATTTTTAAATGATAATGATAACAGCTATGTTGTATATACTCATCTATTTCCATCCTAGCTCACAAACTCTGTAATTTATTCCCCAAACTCCTTTTCTCCTATTCTGGCCTCCAGGCAAGCTTTCTCTTTCTACTTCCCTGTGTGTGGAGGGACTAAGTGAAGACCAGCCAGATTAGTTTTTCCAAGAGTAGGCTCAAATTTGGATTTTTACTTCAAAGTAAAATGTGAAAGTTTCCTTTAGGACAGTTTCCTGTTTTGGATCATTGTCTATTAATAACATTTTGCCAGTAACAGCTGAAAGAATAAAGTCTAGATAGAAAAAGAGAGAGGAAAAGAGAGAACTCGTTCCTCATTTACCATTTTAAAATTCAGTAAAAATTGATTTATTCATATTTATTCCCTTAATTCTCACCTATTGAATACCTGCCTACTGTGAGTCAGGCATTAAAATATGTGATTTCACATATCTAGGTCTTTAATTTCTCACAATTCTATGTAATAGAATTGTCACCTTACTTTATAGGTTAGGAAATGGAGATGCAGGGAGCTGAAGTGACCTTTCTTAGATGACATTGCTAGTAAAATTTAAAATAGATGTTTTGATCACCAGAGCTACTACTTTTTCCACCATCCTTACAACTCCACTTGGAGATGTTATGGAGACTGTGCTGTGAGCTGTAAAAATATTAGCAAAGGTATGTGATCTTGTCCATCAGATGAGAGCATTTCATTGGTCTAAATTTACCAGCCTATTTATTTAGTGACATAGAATAACTCGGTTCAATTTAAACAAAGGGTGGTGTTTTGGCCTTCTTGCTCAATCAGGTTTAAGTGTACTTTTAAAAATGTCTCCTTCAAAAGCCAGTGTTGTACTTAATGGAGTAACACTGGAAGCATTCCCACTGAAGTCATGAGAAAGAAGAGGATGCCCACTATTGCGACTATTACTTAACATTTCATTGGAGGTATTAGCCAATACAATTAGACAAAAGAAAAAAAATAGCATTGTAAGAATTAGAAAGAGATAAAACTATTTCTATTCACAAATAATACAATTGTCTTATACATGAAAATCCAAAAATCAAATGAAGAAGTACTACTAACATTTAAGAAATTTGGGTATGTTATCAAGATCCACAATTAACACAAAAAATTACCTTAATGTATGCTAACAGCATTCAATTAGAAGATATAATGAAAAAGAAGATTCTAATTTTAAAAAGCAACAAAAAGTTTAAATACCTAGAAGTAAATGTGTAAGAAATGCACAGTCTATATGAGTAACACTTTCAATTTGATGTTCACTTCCAAAACGCATTAATCAATCTTAATATTGTGGAAACAATGAGACATATACCTCCTAATGTGATCTAATATGAAGCACATAGCATCACCTATGGAGCATGCTTACCAAAAAAATTTGAATGTTAATGTTATCAAGTATTTATTGCTATTCTCCATTTATAAGAAATATGAGGGGTAGAATAAGAAATTAAATGAAGGAACAATGAAGCAATCAGACAAATTCAGATCATGGAACATTCCACAGGACAATTGCCCTCATTTGCTCAACAAATCAAAGACATAAAAATGGAGGAAAGGTACTGGTATAGATTAAAAGAGAATTAATAGATATAACAACCAAATGCAATGTGTGGAACTTGCTTGGATTCTAATTCAAACAAACAAACTGTAAAAAAGAAAAAATTGAAAACCATTGGGGAAATTTGAATATGGGCTGGGTATTATATGATAACAAGAATGCATTTGATAATTGTGTTAGTTGTGATAATGATCTTAAGGTTATACAAGAAGATGTCCAATTTTTAAAGAGATGAATACTAAAAATATTAAGGAAGTTAAATGACATGATGTCTGAGATTTGCTTTAAAATAATTAATGAGAGGTAGAGAGAGAGAGAGAAAAGAAAGGAAGGAAAGAATGGCAAAATCTTAATACTATTGATATTAGTTTGCTAGAGCTACCATAATAAAATACAACAGACGAGGTGGCATAAATGACAGAAGTTTGTTTCTTACAGTTCTGAAGGCTAGAAATCAAAATCAAGGAGTCAGCAGGTATGATATTTTCAGTGGCCTCTCTCCTTGACTTGCAGATGGCTGCCCTCTTGCTGTGTTTTCACTTGGTCTTTCCTCTGTATGTGCACATCCTTAGTATCTCTCTTTGTGGGCAAATTTCTTTTTCTTATAAGGACATCAGTCATATTGGATTAGAGCTGACCCTAAAGGCCTCATTTTAACTTACCTCTTTAAAGGCCATATTCCCAAATATAGTCCTGTTACAAGGTATTGGTTGGAAGTTAGGACTTCAGCATACTAATTTTAGGAGAACACAATTCACCTCATAACACTATTTAATCCAGATAAGTCTATGGGAGATTATTGTACTAAACTCTGGCTTTGTTTATGTTTGAATATGTATGTTAAATATAACATTTCAGAAGAGAAGGACAAAAAGTAGACTTGAGCAAATTAACATACTTGCCCCATAAATAAGAAAGCTAAATATTATAAATATATCTATTTTTCATAAATAAATTTGTAATTTTTAACACATTTCCATAAATATACCTACCTTCCTTTCCTGGAATGGAACAAACTTCTGTGCAAAAATAATAAATAAGAATAGTCAGGAAAATTCTATAAAAGAAGAGCAATGTGGTGTGGCAAAGACATACTCTATATTAAAACATACTGTAGAGCCTCAAAAATTAAAACATGGAATCGAGGCATGAACAGAAGAGAATAAAAATCCCAAAACAGACCCAAATGCATATAATATTTTAATATATGCTAAAGGAAGCTACTTAAATCAATGAGGTGTGGAAAGGAACTGATGACATCAGAACAACTGTGTAGCCATCTGATGAAAAGTTTAAATTTGATCCATACTTTATATCATACATCAAATAAAATCCAAATAGATCGAAGATTTTTTAAAAATGAAACCATAAAAGTGTTGGAAAAAACCTTGAAGTAAAGAAGGCCTTTCTAACTATGACTCAAAATTCAAAGACCATTTAAAAATGACTGTCAAATTTCACTACACAAAAATAAAAATCTTCTCATGGTGTACAACAACACCTACAAACATAAGCAAAGTCAAAAGACAAAGGACAAATGGGGGGATATTTTTTACTCATATCATATACCATGGGTTAATTTCCCTAATATTTAAAGAATTCTTAGATTGAGGAGAAAGGACAATAACCAATAATTTAATTTATTTTTATTATATGTTTCAGGTGTACTACATTATAATTTGACATTTGTATACACTATAAAGTGATCACCCCCAAAAGTCTAGTTACTGTCCATCATCATAAATTTACCTCCTTTACCTCTTTTACTCCACCCAATCTCCTTCCCCTGTAGTAACCACCAGTGGGTTCTCTGTGTCTATGAGTTCATTTTTGTTTTGTTTGTTGGTTTTTTGGATTCTACATATGCATATAGGTCAAATTATACAGCATTTGTTTTCCTTGGTCTGATTTATTTCACTTACAATAACACTTAAGAGTTCTATCCATGCTGTTGTAAATGGCAAGGCTTTATCCATTTTTATGGCTGAGTAATATTCATGTGTGTATGTGTGTGTGTGTGTGTGTGTGTGTGTGTGTGTGTGTTCTTTATCCATTCATCCATAGATAAACCCTTAGGTTGGTTCCATATCTTGGCTATTATAAATAATTGTGCAATGAACATGAAGTCCATACATTTTTTTTCAATTAGTATTTTTGTATTTTTGGATAAATACCCAGAAGTGGAATAACTGGATTATATGGTAGTTCTATTTTTTGAGAAATTTTCATACTGTTTTCCACAATAGCTGAACCAGTTTACACCCCCATCAATAGGATATGTAAGTTCTCTTTCCACCATATCTTCACTAACACTTCTTATTTCTTAAATTTTTTATAATAGCCATTCTAACAGAAGTAAGGTGATGTCTCATTGTGGTTTTGATTTGCATTACCATACACAAAATTAACTCAAATTGGATTGAAGACTTGAGAGTAAGATCTGAAATCTTAAAATTCCTACAATAAAATGTAAGTACTAAGCTCTTTGACATTAGTCCTAGCAATAATTTTATGGTTTTGATTCCAAAGGCAAAGGAAACAAAAGAAAAATAAACACATAGGACTACATCTAACTAAAATACTTCTTTACAGTAAAGGAAACCAACACCAAAATTAAATTGCAACCTACTGAATGGGAGAAGATGTTTACAAATCATACATTTGATAAAGGGTTAATATTCAATGCATATAAAAAACTGAGACACTCAACTGCTACAGCAGCAGCAACAATAACAAAATGACCCAATTAAAAAACAGGCAGAAAAATCTAACTAGACATTTTCTTAAAGAAGACATACAGGTTGCCAACAAGTAGATGAAAATATGTTCAATAACAAATATTTTTAAAAAGTAGTATAAAACTATATGAACAGATAGTTCAGAAAAAAGAAATCCATATCACCCTTTAAACAACTGAAAAGACATTCAACTTCAGGGAACTCAAAGATGGCAGTGAGAGAGGGAATCCTTGAAACCTCTCCTGGAAAATACAATTATACAACCAGGATCCAACATGGGAAACCCTGAGTAGCACAGTCTCAGTTGAGAGATCCATACATAACAAGAAAGCACCTGAAGGTCAGAGAAAGGGGGGGGGGGTCAAACAGGAGAGGAAAGAGGGAGAAGAGCAGAGTGGAGACATAGTTATGGATCATGACTTGACAAGGGGTGACTGAAGGAACCAGGAGAGAGCCAGGGGACAATGGCTGTGGAGCAACAGAATCCCAGGTGGGATGGGTGCTAATTGGCAACAAGAGCAAAGGTGAGAGTGGCTGAAACCCTGTGAGACTGTGGGTGAGTTGAAACACCAACCTAGCTGCAGTGCATTAAGGCCCCAGTCAGAGCACCACAACATGGGCAGGTCAGAAGCTGAACAAAGCATCTGAAATGTTATGGGTGAGAATAGGCTCCAAGCTGCAACATGGCCTCATGACCATAGGTCAGCTCTTGGCAGGTTTGAAGCTAAGAGTCATCTGCCATTAAAATGCTGACCAGAATATGACTAGGTCCTGGGTGAAGTGTGGGCTCAGGAGAAAAGAGAAAACTGAGCCAGTGGCGTACACTTGGCCCATGACCAAAGTAAATAAATTCCTTTCCCATCCTGCTCCGTGCCACCAATCCAGACATCCCAATGAATAGACTAGTGTTGCAGCAGAGTCAGCAACTGAAGACCTACTGCAAGAAACAAAGCAGCCGCAGACCACACCACGCCCAAACCCAGGCAAAAACCAGAAACATTAAGCCCAATTGCTTCCACTCTCTTTCAAAACTTACCCCCCAATGCCACCTAGTGTCTGCTGTAGAACCAGCTACAATTTTTAAAAAATGTCAAAGAAACCTTCAACCTTTACAACAAACCCTGCACCTGCGGAAACTGGCAGTAGAGTACAGGAGAATTCCAAAACACAGACACATCAGGTTTTCCCTGCACTGATATCAGAGGCATAGCACACAATCACCCACCACAATTTCCAAATGAGAAGGCACATTGAGACCAGGTGACTGGATCAAGAGAAGGGAAGCCCACCATACCTGAAAGCTCCCAGAGATAGGAGTTGGAATAACCAAGAGAAAAATACTGGAAGGTGCTACAGCGATACCAACTTGGTAGAGAGGGGGTGGGGAGGGAGGAAGAGAGAGAGAGAGAGAGAGAGAGAGAGAGGAGAAAAAGAAGGAGGAGGAGGAAGAAGAAGAAGAAGAGGAGGAGGAAGAAGAAAAGAAGAAAGAAAAAAGAAGAAAGAAGAAGAAGAAGAAGAAAGGAAGGCAGGCAGGAAAGAAGGAAGACCTCTCTATATCTGTCACAGAAAAAGCCCTCATGCCAAGGAAAAGAAACACATCAAATAAAATGAGTACCTTAAAATTAAAACTCACTCAGAAGGAAAATGAAAACCCTTCAGAAAAGAAACTTACACATCTGGAAATATAATATATGACCTAAGTGACACAGAATACAAGGTTGCAGTTCTTTAGAAACTCAGAGTTAAAACAATGTTGGCAAAGTACCCAGACACAGGTAGATGATCTCAGAAAGGAAATCTGTGAGGCGGGGGGGGGGGGGAAGGAATATTTTAACAAAGAAATTAAAAATGTAAAGGTGGAGTCAAATAGAAATTTGAGAGATAAACAATGCAATTAAAAAAAACTGAGAAATGAACTAACTACCATAGGAAACAGGACCAACCAGACAGAGGAAAGAATTAGTGAGAGTAAAGATTGGAACAAGGAAACAATACAGAAAGATATGGGCTTCATAGTCAAACGAACAGAAAGAACTCTACAAGAACAATCTGACACCATTAGAAAGAGCAATATGAGAGGAATAGGAAAAGCAGAAGAAGCAGAACAAAACTCTACAGAGAGCTTACTAAAACAAATAGTGAAAGAACTTTCCAAACCTAGGGAATGATCTGGGACCCCAAATTCACCAAGAAAAATTCACCAGGTCCCCTAGCTACTTGGACCCCAGCTGATCTTCTCCAAGGCACATTATACTTAAAATGTCAAAAATTAAAGACAAACAGACAATTCTCAAGGCAACCATGAAAATAAAACTATAACCTTTATAGAAAAGCCCATCAGGCTATCATCAGATTTCTCAGCAGAAACTCTAAAATCCAGGAAGGAGGGGAATCTAATATTCAAAATATTGAAGGAGAGAAACTTCCAACCAAGAATAAATTATCCAGCAAAATTATCCTTTAGGTTAAAAGGAGGAATAAAGAACTATGTAGACATATAGAAGCTGAGGAAACTCTCTAGCATGACACTGGCATTTCAAGAAACACTGAAGGAGGCTATTTGACCTTAAACAAAAAATTAAAATAAATGGAGATGAGTTTGAACAACAAAAAATAATAAAAAGGGAGGAAGTAATGGCCATAAAAATTCTCATATATAAATCATCAGTCTAAATGTAAATGGACTGAAATCACCAATTAAAAGGCAAAGAGTGGCAGACTGGGTTAAAATACAAAACCCAACCATATGCTGTCTCCAATAGACACACCTCAGCCATGAGGACAAACACATACTCAGAGTGAAAGGGTGGGTGGAAAACAATACTCCAAGCAAATGGCATCCAGAGAAGAGCAGACGCTTTCCAACTGATATCTGAAAAAACATTCCTCTGGATAAAAAAGCTAACAAGAAACAAAGCTGGACATTTCATAGTGATAAAAGAGACAATACAACAACAAGAAGACATGACACACATTAATATATATGCCCCCAATCAGGAAGGGCCAAAATTTACAAAGCAATTACTAACAGATATAAAAAGAAAAACTGACAAAAACATAATTATAGTAGGGGACTAAACACCTCCTTAGAAACTGAAGATGGGTCAATACTTTCCAATTTATTCCACAAGGCTAACAATACCCTAATACCAAAACCTGGTAAGGGTAACAAACACACAAAAGCACTATAGACCAATATCTCTGATAAACACAAATTCAAAACTCCCAAATTATTAGCAAATAAAATACAACGATGCATTAAAAGGATTATACACCACGGTTAAGTGGCATTCATCTCAGGAGCACAAAGATGATTCAACAAACACACACAACAAACTACAAGATAAAAAATATATGATCATATCAATTGATGCAGAAAACCCATTTGATAAGATACAACATCAATTTATGATCAAAACACTGTGTAAAATGGGTGTAGAAGGAAAGTACCTCAACATAATGAGGCCATATATGACAAAGCCTCAGCAAATACCATACTGAATGGGAAAGAGCTGAAACCCATTCCTCTAAAATCAGGAACAAGACAAGGATGCCCCCTGTCACCACTGCTATTCAATACAATACTGGAAGTTCAAGCCAGCGCAATCAGGCAAGAGAAAGGAATAAAAAGTATACAAATTGTGAAAAAGAAGTCAAACTTCCACTATTTGCAGATGACATGATTTTTTATATAGAAAATTCCAAAGACTCCTCTAGAAAAATATTAGAAATAATAAACAGATACAGTAAAGTTGCATGATACAAAATCAATGGACAAAAATCAATTGCATTTCTATATGCAAACAATAAATCTTCAGAAAAAAACGTGAGACAAACAGTACCTTTTGTAATCGCAACAAAAAGAATAAAATACATGAGAATTAACAAATAATGTGACAGACTTACATGTGGAAAATATGACAATATTAAAAGAGATTGAAGAGGACACAAAGAAATGGAAAGATATTCTGTGTTCATGGATGGGAAGACTTAACATTGTTAAAATGGCCATGTTACCCAAAGCAATATACAGATTTAAAGCAATTCACAACAAAATCCCTCATACATTCTTTCACAAAATAGATTAAAAACGTATCAGATTTGTATGGAATCACAAAAGACTTTGAATCGCCAAAGCAACGCTGCATTAAAAGAATAAGGCTGGAGATATAACGCTCCCTGATTACAACTTATACTATAATATGTCAATAATCAATACAGCTCGGTATTGGCAGACAAACAGACACACAGAGCAACAGAACAGAATAAAACACCCAGACATAAACCCACAAATATATGGACAAATAATTTTTAATAAAGCAGGGGAAAATATACAATGGGGGGGGGGAGCCTCTTCAGTAAATGGTGTTCAGAAAATTGTAAAACCATATGGAAAAGAATGAATCTGAGCTGGGAACTGTCACCATATACTAAAATTAATTCAAAATAGATTAAAGAACTCCAAATAAGACCTGAAACAATAAAGTATACAGAAGAAAACATTGGTACTAAACTTATAGACCTCGGGCTTGAGGAGGACTTCATGAACCTGACTTCAAAGGCAAGGGGTATAAAAGCAAAAGTAAATAAATGGGACTATATCAAACTAAAAAACTTTGCACAGCAATAGAAACCACCAACAAAGCAAAGAGACAGCCAATGAAATGGGAGAAAATATTTGTAAGCATTGAATCTCATAAGGGTCTAATATCTAAAATATATGAAGAATTAGTATGACTCAACAACAAAGAAAACAAACAATGCAATTAAAAAGTGGGCAGAGGACCTGAACAGACACTTCACCAAGGAAGACATACAAATGGCCAAGAGACATGAAAATATGCTCAACTTTTTTAGTTATTAGGGAAATGCAAATCAAAACCACAATGAAATACAATGTCACACTTGTTAAAATGGCTATTATCACCAAGACAAGGAATAACAAGTCCTGGAGACGGTGTGGAGAAAAAGGAACCCTTGCATACTGGTGGTGAGAATGCAAATTGTTAAAACTCTTATGGGGAGAGTGTGAATGTTCCTCAGAAAACTGGGAATGGAGTTACCATATGACCAACCAATCTTCCCCCTCAGTATGTACCCCGCAAAATTGAACATCTTAGTGTGCAAGGACTTATGTAACACAAAATTCGTCACAACTCTGTTCATGGTGGCCAAGTCTTGGAGACAACCAAAGTGCCCTTCGATAGATGACAGGATAAAGAAGCTGTGGTACATGTACACAATGAAATGCTACACAGCTACAAGAAAAGATGAAATACTGCCATTTGCAACAAAATGGATTGACATTTAGATCATCATGATAAGCAAAGTAAGACAGACAGAAAAAATACAAGAACCATATGACTTCACTCACATGTGAAATACAAAAGTGAAAGCGACAAAGAAACAAAAATTCATGGATACAGTCAGTAGTTTACTGGTTACTTGAAGGGGATGGAGAATGAGGGAGGGGGAGTCAAATATAGGTAACTCTCCTATAACATGGCACTTTTATAACAGTTTTGCTCTAACAAGGTTTGAGAATTGGGGAAAACCCTGGTACAACATGGCATCCTAGAAGACAGTTTCACTCTAACACGATTTGAGAATCAGAGGAATCTCTGAATGACACAGAGCATAATAAGAGCTTTTAAGAGCAAAAAATATCTCATTCAAAATTAGGGAAATCCCCAAACAATATAGAATGTAATAAGAGCTTTAACGAGCAAAAGATATTTAATACATATTAATATGATATACTTTTGGTGAAAATTGCTTTAATAAAGTTATTTCTCTTAATTATAAAAACATAATAGTGGGAAGAAGGCAAGATGGCAACTGGAGAGGAGGTCCCTAAAGCCTCTCACAGAAAACACAATTGAACAGCCGCCCAGGAGCCAAGAAAGAGGACACTGAGTGACAAAACGGCTGTTGAGAAATCCACAAATCGCAAGTAAACACCTGAAGATTGGAGAGAAGGGGTCGAGTGGGGGATAGGGAAGGGAGCAGAGATGGACTGCAACAGGACACAATCGCAGCTGACTATTCGGAGCGGTGCAGTTCGTGGGAGGGGAGAGACTATGGGGGAGCTGGGATTTGGAGCTGCATGCTGGGGACGGACTTTAGGAGCCAGACTCTGGAACATTTGAGTGGTACAAGGGCTGAGCGAGGACTGTGAACTGCAAAGACGACACCCCAGCTCTAGGCCCCCTGGAGACCTACACAGGGCTGCAGTTCCTGTTCTCAGCCTGCTGCAAAGGTGACCCTGCTGTCTCAGGACAGGCCCACCAATTTGGAATTCGGGAGCATGCATTTTCCTCGTGCACCCCAGGGTTCTGAAAGCAGTGTGAGCCCCGTAGACAGCCAGATGCTGAATCAGGGCTAGAAAGAAAGACTGTTTTGACAGCATTCATCCAAGCCAGCAGAAACAAGTCTCGGACCAGCTTTCTCAGCAAAGGGCAGAAGGCAGAGCCGCCCTTGGAGCGCATTTTGTTGGCGTCTCCCCAAGATATATGCCCATAGCCTCCAAACGCAGTAGGAGATCAGAAACAAGAAATAAACAACCCCCCTCTCTCCCAAAACTTGACCCCAGTGCCACCTAGTGTCTGCCCTACAGCAAGACACCACAAAAGCAATAATCTGGGCACTGAACATAAAGCCCTCATGTCAAAGAGGAAAAACCCAGCGGACAGGATGAATTCCTTAAAAACTAAAACTCCTCAGAAAGAACATGAAATTTATGGAGAAGACAGATTCTTAGACCTAGAAGGATCTGATTTAAGTGACAGAGAATTTAAAGCAGCCATTCCAAAGGCTGTGAGAGAAATGAACACCATAGCTGAGATAAATAACATAAAAAAGGATGTGAACGACATAAAAAAGGAACTCCATGAACAAAAAGAACAATTTAACAAAGAAATTCAAAACATAAGAAAGATTGAGATGGAAATGCGAGAAATAAATAATACAATAAAATAAGTGAGAAATGAAATAACTTCCATAGGAAACAGTGCCAACCAGATGGAGGAAAGAATTAGTGATATTGGAGATCAGAACATGGAAACAGCTCAGAAAGAGGAAGAGAGGGATTATAGAACCAAAAGGATTGAAAGAACTCTGCAAGAACTATCCGACTCCATAAGACAAAACAATATCAGGATAATAGGAATAGAAGAGGAGGCAGAGCAATCTACAGAGAGCATACTCAAACAAATCATAGATGAGAACTTTCCAAACCTATGGAAAGATCTGGAACCCCAAGTTCAAGAAGAAAACACGTCCCCTAGATACCTGGACCCTAACAGATCTTCTCCAAAACACATGGTACTAAAGATGTCCAAAACTAAACACAAAGAGACAATTCTCAAGGCAGCCAGAGAAAAGAGAACTATAACCTTTGGAGGAAAACCCATCAGACTGGCATGAGATTTCTCAGCAGCAACTCTGCAAGCCAGGAGAGAGTGGAATTCAATATTCAAAAATTTAAAAGAGAGAAACTTCCAGCCAAGAATAAATTATCCCGCAAAATTATCTTTCAAATATGAAGGTGGAATAAAGACTTTCTCAGACACACAGAAGCTGAGGGAATTTGCCAGCACGAGGACAGCACTCCAAGAAATACTGAAGCAGGCTCTTCGACCTGAAACAAAAAATCAGGAAAAATGGAACCAAGTTGGGGCAACAAGAAAGAAACAAAAATGAACAAACAAACAAACAAACAATAACAAAGAAAGAAATAAGTAATGGCCCCAAGAAATCCTCACATATGAATTATCACTCTAAATGTTAATGGACTGAACTCACCAATAAAAGGACACAGAGTAGCAGCCTGGATTAAAAAACAGAACCCATCCATATGCTGTCTCCAAGAAACACACCTCAGCCATAAGGACAAACACAGACTCAGTGTGAAAGGATGGGATAAAATACTCCGAGCAAATGGTAACCAGAAAAAAGCAGGAACAGCCATACTGATATCTGATGAAATAAACTTCAAGTTAAAAAATATAGTAAAAGACAAAGATGGACATTACATAATGATAAAAGGCACAATGCAACATCAAGAAGAGTTGACACTAATCAACATATATGCTCCCAACTAGGATGGACCAAATTATACCAAGGAACTACTAACAAATTTGAAAGGAGAAACTGATGAATACAAAATCATAGTGGGAGACTTAAACACCCCACTAACAGCCATGAACAGATCATCCAAACAGAAAATAAATAAGGAAGTAACAGCTCTAAATGACACATTACAGCAATTGGAAATAATTGATATTTACAGGACACTTCATCCAGCAAAAAGAGACTATACCTTCTTTTCTAGTGTGCATGGAACATTCTCAAGGATAGACCACATGCTGGGAGATGAAAGTTGCCTCAGCAAATTCAAGAAGATTGAAATCATACCAAGCGTATTCTCAGACCACAAAGCTTTGAAATTGGAAATCATCTGTAAAAGGAAAGCAGAAAAAAACCACATGTACATGGAGATTAAACAACAGCTTATTTAAAAAGGACTGGATAAAGGAAGAAATAAAAGATGAGATTAAAAAATATATAGAAACAATGACAATGAAAATACAATGTGTCAGAATTATTGGGACACAGCGAAAGCGGTAATAAGAGGGAAATTTATATCATTACAGGCCTATCTTAAGAAACAAGAAAAATCACAAGCAAACATCTTAGCATCCATATTAAAGTACTAAAATAAGAAGAGCAGACAAAACCCAAAGTCAGCAGAAGGAAAGAAATAATAAAAATTAAAGCAGTGCTAAACCAATTAGAGAACAGAAGGACAATAGAAAAAATTAATATAACGAAGAGCTGGTTCATTGAGAAAGTCAACAAAATTGACAAACCCCTGGCGAGACTAATCAAAGGATGAAAGAAAAGGACACAAATATCAAAAATTAGAAATGAAAGGGGAGAAATTACTACTGATGCCACAGAAATACAAAGGATTATAAGAAAATATTATGAAGGATGTTATGTCACGAAATTTAACAACTTAGATGAAATGGAGAAATTTCTAGAATCTTATAGCCTACCATGACTGAACCAAGAAGAACTGGATAATCTAAATAGACCAGTCAATAGCAACGAGATTGAAATGACTATCCATATTCTCCCTAAAGGCAAAATCCCTGGACCAGATGGTTTCACCAACAAGTTCTACCGAGGATTCAAAGAAGAATTAACACCTATCCTCCTCAGACTCTTCCAAGAAATTGAAGAGCAAGCAATACTTCCTAACTCATTCTATGAGACCAACATTACCCTAATACCAAAGCCTGGCAAAGACAACACAAAAAAAGAAAACTATAGACCAATATGTCTGATGAACACAAATGCAGGAATCCTGAACAAAATATTAACAAGTAGAATACAACAATGCATCAAAAAGATCATACATCATGATCAAGTGGGATTCATCCCAGGAGCACAAGGATGGCTCAACATATGAAAATCAATCAATGTGATACACCACATAAACAAAATCAAAGATAAAGACCATATGGTCATTTCAATTGATGCAGAAGCTTTTGACAAGATACAACATCCATTTATGATCAAAACACTAAATAAAATAGGTATAGAAGGAAAGTATCTCAACATAATAAAGGCCATATATGAGAGACCCTCAGCTAACATCATACTGAATGGGGAAAAGCTGAAAACTATTCCCCTAAAATCAGGAACAAGACAGGGATGCACCCTGTCACCACTGTTATTTAATATAGTATGGAAAGTTCTAGCCACAGCAATCAGGCAAGAGAAAGGAATCAAAGGTATCCAAATTGGGAAAGAAGAGGTCAAATTGTCACTATTTGCGGATGACATGATCCTTTATATAAAAAATTCCAAAGATTCCAGCAGGAAACTATTAGAAACAATTAACGAATATAGTAAATTCGCAGGATACAAAATCAATGTACAAAAATCAACAGCATTCTTTTATACAAACAATGAGTCCTCAGAAAAAGAAATGAGGAAGTCAATTCCTTTTGCTATCACAACAAAAAGAATGAAATACCTGGGAATTAACTTAACAAAGAACGTGACAGATGTATACACAGAAAACTATAAGACATTTTTGAAAGATATTGGGACATACTTTAAGAGGTGGAAAAATATCCCCTGTTCATGGATAGGAAGACTTAACATTGTTAATATGGACATTCTGACCAAAGTAGTCTACAGATTTAATGGAACCATAAAAGACCTCGAATTGCCAAAGCAATACTACATAAAAAGAATAAGGCTGGTGGCATTACACTTCCTGACTTCTATTTATATTACAAAACATCAATAGTCAAAACAGCTTGGTACTGGCAAAAGAACAGAAATAGAGACCAATGGAATAGAACTGAAAACCCAGAAATAAACCCACAAATTTATGGACAAATAATTTTCGATAAAGGAGCAAAAAACATACAATGGGGAAAAGACAGCCTCTTTAGTAGGTGGTGCTGGAAAAAATGGAAAAACATATGCAAATGAATGAACCTGAGCTGTGAAAACTCTCCATATACAAAAATTAACTCCAAATGGATTAAAGACCTTCATATCAGACCTGCAACAATAAACTGTATAGAAGAACACATTGGAACTAAGCATATAGAGCTAGGACTCAAGGACGTCTTCATGAACCTGTCCTCAAAGGCAAGGGAAGTAAAAGCAAAAATAAATGAATGGGACTATATCAAACTAAAAAGCTTCTGCACAGCAAAAAAAAAAAAATCAACAAGGCAAAGAGACAGCCAACTGAATGGGAGAAAACATTTGCAAATAATGCATTAGTAAGGGTCTAATATCTAAAATATATAAAGAACTAATAAGACTTAACAACAAAAAAACAAACAACCCAATTAAACAGTGTGCAGAAGAATGAAACACACTTCTCCCACGAAGAAATACAAATGGCCAGCAGACATTAAAAAAATGCTCATCCTCATTAGCTATCAGAGAAGTGCAAATCAAAACCACAATGAGATATCATCTCACACATGTTTGAATGGCTATTATCAACAAGACAAGGAATAACAAGTGCTGGAGAGGGTGTGGAGAAAAAGGAACTCTGGTACACTGCTGGTGGGAGTGCAAACTGGTACAACCACTGTGGAAGGCAGTGTGGAGGTTCCTCAGAAAATTGGGAATGGAGCTACCATCTGATCCAGCAGTCCCACTTCTGGGGATCTACCCAAAAAACCTGAAAACCTTGGTCTGCATGGACTTATGTACTCCAATGTTCATCGCAGCGGTGTTCACAGTGGCCAAAACATAGAAACAACCAAAGTGCCCCGCGACAGATGACTGGATAAAGAAGCTGTGGTACATACACACAATGGAGTATTACTCAGCTATAAATAAAGATGAAATATTGCCATTTGCAACAAAATGGATGGACCTGGAGATCATCATTCTTAGTGAAATAAGCCAGACAGAAAAAACAAAAAACTATAACTTCACTCATATGCGGAATATAAAACTGAAAGCAAAGAAAAAAGAAATGAACAAAGAAACAAATAACCCATGGACACATCAATAGTTTAATATTTATTTGGGGACGAGTGGGTCAGCGAGGGGAGAAAAGGGAGGGGGTGAGCGAGGAGGGGGGAAGCTAAATATAAGGTGATGGAAAGAGAAGTCACATTAGGTGGTGAACTTATTGTACATCAAGTTGACAATGCACTGTAGAATTGTATGCCTGAAACCTATGCAATCCTTGCTAACAGATGTCACCCCAATAAGTCAATAAGTCTACAATAAAAATGAATTTTTAAAAATAATAATAATAAAAAAATAAATAAATAAAATAAAATGGTGATGCTTAAAAAAAAAAAAGAGAAGTCACATTAGGTGGTGAACTTATTATACAAATTGACAATGCACTGTAGAATTGTATGCCTTAAATCTATGTAATCCTTGCTAACAGATGTCACCCCAATAAGTCTAACAATAAAAATGAATTAAAAAATACATAATAGTAATTTTTAAAATTTTTGGTACCTCACTCTCTTTTTTGTACTAGTTCTTTGGTTTGTATTACACGGATTTGTATAACACAGCATTTTTAAGGAACCTAACAACAAGGTCATATGGTTGGAAAGAGGACTGACTCTGCATGGTGAACACATCATGCAACACATGGATGATGCACTGTATAATTTTCACCTGAAACCTGTACGATTTTTGCTGACCAATGTTACCCCAATAAATTTAACAATAAAAAAAGATATTCAACTTTTCTAACAATTCTAAAAATTCAAATTAAAAATACACTGGCATTCTTTTTCTCACTTATCAGTTTGGCAAAAATTCAGATGTCTGACCACACTATGTTGGTGAGCCTGGAGAAAATAAGCAGCTCATATTTTGTTGGTGAGACTGCAAATTAGTACAACACTTGCATTAGTTTGGTAGGTCTCTCATAACAAAGTTCCACAGACTGAGTGGCTTAGACAATAGAAGTTTATTTTCTTACAATTCTGAAGGTTATGATTATGAAATCAAGATGGTAGCAGGGTAGATCATTTCTGAGGTCTTTCTCCTTGACTTATAGGGAGCCATCGTGTCTTCCTTGAGTCTTCATAATGTCTTCTCTCTGTGCATGTCTGTGTTCTAATTTCCTCTACTTATAAGGACACCAGTTATATTGGATTAGAGCCTACCCTAATCACTTTATATCAACTTAATTAACTCTTTATAGACCCTTCATCTCCAAATACAGTAACATTCTGTGTAACTAGGCATTAAGAATGCAATACATGAATTTTCAGGGAAGCAATTCAACTCATAACAATTTTATGGAAGGAAATTTAGTAATAGCCATCAAAATTAACAATATTGAGCATATTCTGCTTCTGTAAATTTATCCTACAGCTATACTTTTACACACATAACATGACACACATATAAGGACATTAACATCGATCTTATTTCTAATAGCTAAATGTTGGACACAACCCATGTCTACCAATAGGGGAATATTTGAGTAAACTATGCATTGCCTACACAGTGCAAAATTATGCAGCTGTAAAAGATAAGATATCTCTCCATGCATGTGTAAAGAGAGATCACAATGATATGTGAAGCAAAAAAAAAAAAAAAAAAAAGGACAGCACAAAACAGTGTAATAGCACCCTACCTACATATGAGAAATACATTCATATTTGCTTGTGCAGTAACACTGAAGGCTAAATAACAATGACAAAAATCTAGTAAAATTGATAATGACTGATAGAGCTGTGATGGGGGAACAGAACAGAGGAAGCAGAAGTTGAAGTAAGGCTTTCTGTATTTATTTTTATATATTATAGGTTTTGTTTGTTTCTATTCTGAATGAAAAAGAAATTTTATTGTAGTAGGCATTTTACATACATTATTCTGTTTAACTCTTTCAGCACGTCCATGGTATTATTTCCCCATTTTTAGCATGAGAAAGTTGAGAAAACTGATACCTAGAAAGTGTAGTTTAACCCAATTTCACCATCATAATAACTTTACAAGTTACACTCAAGGTATTCCGGTTACCATGAATATTAATATATAATATATACCTCATATATTGTTTGTTTTAATCTTCACAGCCCTAGGACATCATATTTTATTCTCATTTAATAATGAAGAAACTGAGGCTAAATAAGGCTAGAAAAGGCTAAATAATTTGCTCATAGCAGAACTGTTATTTGAACCCAAATCCAGCTGATTTCAAAACTTATTTTTTCTCTGTAATTGTGACTTATTTCATTCTTAAATCATGTCAATTTTAAAAAGTTAAAATTATCATATATAACATTTTCTAGTTTGGTCATGACATTTCTAGTACAACATGAGACTAACCTTTTTATTTTTGAGAATAACTATTCTCCCTTTATTGAAGCTTCATCTAGGGTTTTATATATTGTGCTCATAAGAAATAAAGAAAATCCCCAGGGGTTGCAAATGCTTTCTTTCTTTTCTTTTTATTTGAAGAAAGGAATGGAATTTAAGAGGCTAGAGAGAGTCCAGTTGGATTTGACATTGACCAAATAGGAGATTGCCCAGATGCTTTTGATGACCAAACCAGCATTCAACAGCACAAATGCCCTTCAGCATATATCACGTTAAGGAAACAGAAGTGTGCCCTGCTGAGGTTGGGGGTGCCTTTTTGGGGGTGGAGGGACCCAAGCACACTGCATCCAGCTGAGAGTGAGATTCCTTGAGAAAGCCCTTTCCTGTCACATCACCCGCAAGCACTCTGAGCCTGCTCACAGCTCAACAGTCTCTCCGAGAATGCTACATTTAAAAGTGCAGTTTTTGGATGATTCCCAGAAGACTTTTGTGGTTGATGTAAGTGGAAATCACATTGCTATTATTCCTTTATTATTCACTGAATAATGGTCATTTATGGACAGCCTGTTAGCCAGCATTGTTATGTCTTCTTTAAGATGGAATGAAGGAAGACAGTGATTTTTAACTTTGGAAAAAGAAATCTGTATTTAATATCACAATGTAGCTCATGTTTTCCCATTAACCTTTCTTTTAAAATAGATTATCTTTCCTCAAGGGATAGCAAAAGCAAGTTTTAGAGATTTGCTATATATTTGTAAAAACATAAAGCATCAATAACTTAGTTGTCCTACCCAAAAAGGTATTATTACTCTTGAAATAGTTTGTCTATGAGTTTCACCCCATGAACATTTATGGGCTGAAAACTGGTTTTGAGGGAAAGGAAGAGAAAGTTACTCTCCTTTTCAGAAGAAAACTTGTGGGGTTGGGAGTGAGGGAAGAATTATGTAGTTGTAATGAGAATTTGAGCAAGTAATGATAAGAATGAAAGAAATAGAATAAGAGACTATTTAGTTTGATTTAGTACTTATAGTTCACACTTATTAATATAATTCCTAGCTACAAGATGATTGTGTACAATTATACTCATCTCTTCAAGAAAGTCAAAATGTATTAAACATCATTTGGGGCTCATCAACCAGTATTGTAAGAGATATATATTTTAATATCAGGTGTGAGCATTTTGAAGTCTTCCGTGATTAGAACAAGAAATGCTATGTGCTCTGATATTTACAGTAGCTACTAACAAGAAAAAAAGTAGTGTGTTTTCTTTGAAATTTATACAAAAATGCTGGTTGTTTTCTTTAACACATAAACAGGCAACTGCTGTTTGGTGTGTGTGGGGAACTCATTTTGTAAATGAATATTTTATTTTTATTTGAATCATGTGCTTTGTAGGTGATGACTTCTTGGCTTCAGCTTGTGTTTTGCTCTCTTTTCCTTTCACTTGTATTTGCAAAAGACATTTCTAGGTCCATGAACCTGAATGATTTGTTTTTTGTAGAAAATAGTTTCCATTAGAAGTATGAGGCATTTCCTATTTTTTCTTGGAACTGTATTTAAGGAGTAGAAAATGTCCTTTGATTAGTTTAGCCATTTGCAGGCTGGTGGTATACACTCACAGTACTTCAGTACCTGAATTAGTGAGCTGGGTATTCAAAAGGTACTGCTTTAGGCTAAGTTTTTAATACATATTTTAAGCAACTCAAAGAGAAGACGTTGACAAAAAATGACAGAGAGCTTTCTGAATGTGCAGTTTAAATTTAGATGCAACTAAATGGGGGTTGGAAGGCACAGTACTATAGCTTCACAAAACTGACCTTTTGAGGAGCCAATTCCAGCAACATGGAATCAGCATAATTTGGCTTTGAGTCAGATTGTTTCTTTCCAGCTGCAACACATTGTGTTTCTTGGAGAAATAATAGAAGAGATTTTATACCCAACAATTCAGATGTCACAGAATTTTATTTCTTTTGCTCTGTGAAAGGCTACTCTGTAAGTAGCAATCATGGTGACACTGAGGGTGGCAATAGCATTAACTGTTGTCTCATGAGCAGCTTTCTCCTGAAGGGAATGGAACTGTAAATTAGCAGCCAGTCATCCAACAGTATCTTCTCTGCTTAAAAATAATAAACTGATAATGATGATGATGATGATGATGATGATGATGATAGCAGTGTTAGTGAGTCACAAATGAATAACATTTTAACATTTACAAAGCAATTTTATATCAATTAGTCTATTTGATCCTCCATATCACTCTGTGAGTGAAGGTAGAAAAAATTAATCTTTTCAATTTTGCAAACTAAAAAATAGAGTCTCAGGGAGCTGAAGTGACCTTACAACATTACACATCATATAAATGCAGAACTGGGACTTCCCATCTATAATTCTCCCCACTACTCCATGTGTGGTTGTATCCAGAAGATTCATCTGTTAATAGCTTCCTAGCCCTGTAAAATTGTTCATGCACATTATTTGATTTTTGTTGCTATCAAAGGGCGTATAGTGAGCCTTTGATGACTGATGTGTCCCTTTTTTCTTATCGATGAATGTGAAGCTATGTGAGAATGTAGTTCCTAGAGGTTAGGGAGACCATGGCATGAATATTTTTATTGATTCACAAGCTTTAAAAGAAAGTAAACATGTCCTCACTTGTTAGTACTAATATTTTAAAAAGGATGAAGACAGTCTTGAAACCATAACTGAGAAAACTATTAAGCAGCTAAGAAAAGCCACATAGAGGAACTTTTAAAAATAATTATTTACTTATTTATTTATTTTCATTTTCAATTATAGCTGATATTCAAATTTTTTAATATTAGTTTTAGGTGTACAGCATAGTAGTTAGACTATGGCACTATATATAGTTATTACAATATTATTGACTAAGTTTCTCTATGCTTTACATCCCCTTGACTATTTCATAACAACAAATTTGTATTTCTTTATCCCTTTACCCTTTTTGGAGAGGCTTTTGATAACAAAACTGACTTAAATCTCAAGAGGCATGAATCAGTCCTAGGTAGAGTTGTTTTTAAAGGATAATAATTGCCTGCTTGGGGAGAAATAATGGAGTCTTGGGCATTGGTGTTGATTTTACAGAAAGTAGCATAGTAGAAATATGAAAAGGATACATTATCATATGGAATAATATCTCTTGGGTAAAACTAATCAGCATCCAGAAACATTTACACCACCCCCAGTAGCATTATCTTGGTGAACTTGCTGGTGTACAAGACTCAGAAGTGAAGTGTGATTTGTCAGCAATCCACAAGAACTGAAGTCAGAGACTGATATTTAAAATCAGAATTCCAGTGTCACCATTTACAATGGGATTGGGGATAGTAAGGTCCTTTCCTCAGTTGCATCAGTTGCCAAATGACAGAAAAGAGTCATATTTAAAGGAATGAGACCTATGATTCTAATATTTGATGGCTTAATAATACATCTGTCCCCATAAGGCCCTATCACTTAGAACCCTTTTGTCATTCATTCATTAATTTAGTTATTTTGTAAACAAATTATTATTGAGGTCCTAATATGTTTTAGACCCACTTCTGGGAAAATTAGATTCTACAATATGGGTAGGTAAAGTTCTTGAGCAAGAGCACATTCTTCCCTAAGCAGTGTGGGCTGGGAGCTACCAACTATGGTTTCAGAGATTTCTTTTTTTTTTATTCATTTTTATTGTTAGACTTATTGGGGTGACATCTGTTAGCAAGGATTACATAGGTTTCAGGCATACAATTCTACAGTGCATTGTAAACTTGTTGTATAATAAGTTCACCACCTAATGTGACTTCTCTTTCCATCACCTTATATTTAGCTTCACCCCCTCCTCTCCC